>JAGFNQ010004000.1:110263-137881 GCA_024364735.1 Boesenbergia rotunda | reverse complement strand
GAAACCCGTCTTACAGTTCAGAGTTACAAGCAAAACAATAGTAAATAACTTTAACTTTAAAATGAAAAGCAAACCAAACAAAAGTCGAAGACCCGACCAATCTGGAAGTCCGAAGTGCAGCGCACTTCCTCCTGGAGCCTCCTTGGTCACAGAGCTTCGTCTCTAGCTCTTTTTCTTCGCTCATAATGCTTAGAATGTTGTAGCGAGTGTTGTTTTGAGTGGAGGGGTCGAACCCCTTTATATAGCATCTTCTCCGGCGCCCAAGAGCCTTTGGGGCGCCCTATAGGCGGTCAAAAAATCATCCAAAATCGCGAACATTTTGGTAAGTGAAGCCGGGTGACGGAAACCCCGGTGAGTGAATCCAGGTCCTAGTAGTGAAGCTAGGTGGAAGGAAACCCCGGTGAGTGAAGTCGGGTCCTAGCGAGTGTAGCTAGGTGAAGGAAACCCTTGTGAGTGAAGCCAGATCCTAGCGAGTGAAGCTAGGTTGAACAAAGTCCTGGTGAGTGAAGCTGGGCATGAAGTCTTGGTTCGGGCGATTGAGCATGAGTTAAAGAGTGGCTAGATCAGTCTGGATACCGATCAAGGAGTTGACACGAACTCCCTTGACAATAGATCGGTCTGGTGACCGATCCAGGGTGTCTGATCGTTCGGGTGATCGATCATAAAGAGGACAGAAACTTTCTCTGTGGTTTCTGATTGTTCTGGTGAACGGATTAGAGAGAGATCAGGAAGGTCTGGAGAGAACCTGATCGGTCACTTGGACCGATCAGGGTCCTCCTGGACCGATCAGGATGAGTCCTGATCGGTCCAGAGGTGATCTGATCAATCACTTGCACCGATCAGGGCATAACCTGATCGGTCAAGTGACCGATCAGGTTAAGGAACTGGTGGGTTGTGTCTTGAGATCGCAGTCAGCTGGTGGATCGGTCTAGTGACCGATCCCCAATCTCTGATCGGTCAAGGTGACCGATCAGATTGTTACTGGATCGATCAGGAGGTGACCTGATTGGTCAGAAGGGTAACTGATCGATCAGTGTCTGATAACTTTAATTTTAATCATTGTCAGACGTCTGATTTCGCTCTGATCTCGTTCTGATACCTGCTGATTTCTTTTTGATTTACTGTGCTAATCCTCTGATGAGTATGCAGGTGATACAGGGATGACACAAACCAAGAAGGAGGGTCAATTGGTGACTTTCGCTTCGGTCAGGTTTGTTTGTTTTCCATTCGCAGGTTTGAACGGCTTTTGGCGCGGGCTGGCAACTGTCTGGCGAAGCTGGTGATTGACCTGAGGCTTGGCTAAAGAGGTTTCAGTGGGCTGAGCCCAGTAGAGGTCAGTGGGTCGGTGACGGAGATGATTAGTGGTTGCAGACGCGCCGGGTGATGAGCAGAGGCTTAAGAAGAAGCTGGCGAAGCAGAGGAGTGGGGGAAAAAAATAGACAGAAAACAAGCGAAGTGTTTTGCTGGGTTGTTTAGCTCTTTGTATAGTCTGGTTGCTTGAGCATTTCTGCTACATCTGTGTGAGCTATCATTCTTGTTGTCTCATGCGCTTAACTGTTATTCTACTGAGACGGTTGTGGAGAGGTTACTCCACCGAGAAGGAGAAGATTCTTATCCGGAGTTCCGGGGCTTGATCTGCCGACGATCAAGGAATCGCCCACCTCACGAGCACGCCAAGGAGTAGGGGCAAGTTATCCCCGAACCTTGTACATCTTTGAGTTAGCGTTTGTTCTTTCTGTATTTTGTTTGTGTTTTTGTTTCTGTTTATTTGTCTTCCGCAGCTAATCTCAAGTGCAGAAACAAAAAGAAGGAGAAGTTTTTGTGTCTGGCTATTCACAGCCCCCTCTCTAGCCATCCAAGGTCCAACAATTACAATGAAATTTTCCTTAGTGCCCTGGAAATTTTCCAAACTCAAGTAAAAATTATTTCAAATCGATTCCAAAAGTCAAAAAGATTTTCGAAATAAGTTCTTGACTTGGATTCTTTTCCAGTCTGACACAATCCTAGGAAACCTTGTTAACTACAAGAAAATTTTCCTAAGTGTCCTGTAAATTTTCCCAACTCAAGGTGAGATGCACTTTGTTCAAAAGATGGAAAGATTTTCACAAAGTAATTTTTAAAACTGAGAAAAATATGATTTTAAAAGATAGTGTTTTGAAGAGAGAATACTTATGTTTTGAAAATGATTTTGAAAATATACTATATGAAAACATAATATTTTTGAAACATTTATTAATTCTTCTAATTTGACCTCTCCTTAAATTTGACATAGTCCTAGGAAGCTTGTTGACTAAAAGTGATCTTTCTCTGAGTCTTAGGGGTTGATTCAAACAAAAAGAATTATCTAATAATTTAAAAAAAATAGTCAGAGAATAGAATTAATTTCTTTTGTGTAGGACTCCCCCCAAACCTGACACAATCATATGAATCCTTACAGATCATAAAGGATATTTCCTATGTATCTTTAGAGTTCATCCAAATCAAAAGAGCAATTATCACAATTTTTGAAATGCATTTTGAAATAGTATGATATTTTTCAAGGACATAATTTTTGAAAAAATATTTTGAAATCATAAGTTTTTGAGATATTTTTCAAAAACATAATAATTTTGAAATGATAGTAATTTTAAAGCACACAGTCTTTGAAAGATCTGAATTTTCGAAAAGAATAATCTCTGAAACTAATAAATTTTCAAAAATAGCTTTAACAAAAACTCCCCTGAACCTGACACCGTCTGACTCTACCTAAGTGTCTTAAGGGACTTTAGTGTTGACCTAAAAGGTTTGTGTCTAAGTGTGTAGGTCAACCAATTTTCGAAATAGATATAAGATTTTTGAAAAACTATTTATATTTAACCAATCAAGCAAGCATGAAATTCATAAAAACATTATTATGTTTAATCAACTATTTTGAAAATAGATTTTTAGGAACATAACCTAAAGATTTTGAAAACATTTTAAAACCATTTGTCAATTAATTAGTCCTTAACATCTCACCCATTCTAAATGTCTCAATACAAGCAAGCATGGTTGCCTTACGGGTCTATTGTGAGATGCTTGAATAATTTTTCTCAATTTATTTATAGATTGGTTGGCCTTGAGTTAGATTCAAGTTTAATCAATTTGTAATTTAAAGGTAATTTTCAATAATCGACTTCCAGGTCTTGGCGAGGCACAAAGGTCTTCTTTGGCCGTAACCTTATTGGATCATCAACCTTTTCCTTAGACAAAGCCTTTTAAAGAAATAATACATTTATTATACTCTTTGAAAAAATCTAGTCTAACTAGTCTAGGATGTGGTGAGGTAGCTTCGACTAGTTCCACTTAGCTAAGACAAGCTTCCCTAACGTACTATCATTTCACCCCACCCTAGTACTAGGTTAGGTAGGTGTCAACCAATCTTTTCCTATCTAACCATTCTAAATCATGCAGAAAATTAAACATGAATGACATGACAAATAATTTTAAAAAAAATCAGCAAATGCATGAACATGACATTTATGCATGAGTCAATTAAGCCATAACATTTTAATTAAGTTTCTAATAATGTATCAAATTCCTGATTTGATATATATTGTGTGAACCCACAAAGATGCCTACTCACTTTGATATATTTAATATTATTATGTTGGAGGTTTCGGTTGGGTAGAATTTCATTTGGTTTCATATTTGAAGGTAATCAATTTGAGTTAAGTTCATGAATTTTGTATGACTTTTGAATTATGGATTGAATTTTTAATTAAGATTTAAAAATTAAACATTATTAAGATTAAAATTATTATGAATTAATTAGGGTACCAACTGTTAGGAATTTATTAAAGTTAAATATTGTTAAGAATTAATTAAAGTTAAAATAATTAAGGATTAATTAGAGTTAAAATATTAAGGTTGAAATTATTAATTATTAATTAAGGTTGAAATTATTAATTATTAATTAAGGTTCAATTATTTAAGAATTAATTAGAGTTAATTAAGGTTTAATTATTTAAGAATTAATTAAGGTTTAATTATTTAAGAAATAATTAAAGTTTAATTATTTATGAATTTATTAAGAATTAATTAAGGTTTAATTATTTAAGAATGAATTAAGAATAAATTATTTAAGAATTAATTAAGAATTAATTAGAGTTAAATTAATTAAGTTGTTAAGAATTAATTAGGTTTTAAGATTTCAAGGTTAAATAGTAATTATAGGTCTAATTGCATCATTTTCGGTAATTCAAAACTTTCTGATTCCTTAATGTTTTCTTTTGTTTTTAAGCTTTCAAACTTGTTTAATACTTTTTGCCTTATTTGATTTTTTTAAAGCCTTGTTAATTATATCCTTAATTTTGTTGAATTCTTCATCATCTTCAGAATCATATTCTTCATCTTCATTTTCAGAGTTATTAATTAAAATTTCATTATCTACAAAATATGTAGAATAGTTTTCAGGATTACTAATTAATGTTTCATAATTAACTTCAAGATTATCCAAGAAATTATTAATTAAATCTTCATTATTATCTAAAGAGGTTTCTAAATTATCAGGATTATCTTCAGATTTATTAAAAAGATCATTAATAATATTATCTTGAGAATTATTAATATCATCAGTACTAATTTATCCTCAGAATTATCATGATTATAAAAAAAAATTATTACTAATTAAGGCATTCTTATCATCCTTAACTTTATAAGATTTATTATTAAGTAAGAAAATTTTAGCGTTAATATTAAAATTAAAGAATTTATATTTGATATTCTACTATTTTCTAAGTTTGATAATTTATCGTATAATATATAAGCTGATTATGTAAACGATCTAATTTGTCAAAAAATTATCTAAATTATCAGACTAATCTGCATGCTTGTGAAACTGTGCAGGAATTTGAAAATTATTGCTAAAAATAACTTTTCGTACCTTGGTCGGACACTGGTTCTTGTAGTGTCCGTGCTTTTGACATCTGAAACACTTGATATGACTTTTGTCCCTTCGGACTCCTGGCGTTGGTACCTCCTTTGCCGCCGGTGGTAACAATCGAGTCTTACAAGTAGGACACTGGTTTTTATAGTGTCATCTCCCCCTGCACTTGAAACAAATTATATGAAATTTGAATACAGACATAATTGAAAAAAATACTTGATTCACCCTTACTCCCCCTCAATTCCTGGCTTCTTTCCTCCGTTGGCTGTTAGTCCGGTGAAGAGCTTCCAGGCTCTAATACCACATGTAGGAATGGTGCCGTCGATAGAGGGGGGGTGAATATCGACTTGAAAATTTCTTCATAAAATTCGTCTTTCGTACGTTTGTTCTAGTCAGAGAGTTAGTAGTAGTGGAAATAATAAAACAAACGAAAATAGACGACACTCGTACACGTGAGATTTACTTGGTTCCCAACTGTTGGTGCAGGCAGCACCTAAGTCAAACATGGGTTTTGATAATGGCAAAGGGTTCAGAAGTTAAAATGTTATTGTGATCTAACTTGTTCACTATGTGTGCAGGAAGAAGTTCTAGGTACACTAGGCAAGAGGTCCTGGCAAAGGGCTGGGCAAAGAAGTCCTGGTCAAGGACTGGGTAAGAAGACCTAA
Organism: Boesenbergia rotunda; assembly: GCA_024364735.1. Taxonomy (NCBI): domain Eukaryota; kingdom Viridiplantae; phylum Streptophyta; class Magnoliopsida; order Zingiberales; family Zingiberaceae; genus Boesenbergia; species Boesenbergia rotunda. Next base: position 132,310 of record JAGFNQ010004000.1, on the reverse strand, counting down.
CCGGAAGTCGGGCAAAGAGTCCTGGTCGAGGACTGGGCAAGAAGTCCTGGCAAGGGGCTAGGCACCGAAGACCTGACCGAAAGTTGGGCAAGAAGACCTGACCAGAAGTTGAGCATGAAGACCTGGTCAGGTGGATTGGGCAAAAGTCCAACCAGAGGAGTTGGTTGGCAAAAGGTAAACTCTCCTGAGAGGAGTAGGTGAGGACGCGTTCCCCATCGAGGGAATAGTAGGCATCGGTTCAACCTAGGGTTCCATTTGGGAGACCCGAAGTCAGAACTAAGACAGCTACGGCTGTAAATAATGACTAACACTCTTGCTTGGTTTGTTTTGGAACTAACCCTGGTTACAAGAACCGAAGGATTGTGTTTCTGCAGCTCATACACCCCAAAGGAGTGGGGTGGTTCACTGGGCTAGGCGCCCGGGAGGTCACGGTCGCCCAAGGTCAAGGCCAAAACTGCCAAGAAGCAAGACTGCTTCGAACCAAACTGGGCTAGGCGCCCAGGAGGTCCCGGGCGCCCAAGGTCAAAGCCAAAGCGGCCATCGAAGCAAATCTGCCATGAAGCCAATGGACTAGGTCAACCTAGGCGCCCGAGAGGTCCCGGGCGCCCCAGTCAGCCCAGGTGTCGAGTCGAAGGGGATAAGCGCTGACCGAGCCCACGGATGAAGTTTCTCGTAGGATAAGGCACGTGTCAGGCGCCCCCAACGGATCAGGCGCCCCCCTGGGTACTATAAAAGGGGGTTCACCCCCAAGGCTTCGACATCAATTCTTTCCAACGGGCAAAACACTTTCGCTCAAGCGCTGCGCTCCGGCCAAGTTCGATTTCGAGATTTCAGCGCCGCCGCCGACCCTCTGCTTCGAAATTCGATCCATCTCGGGCGTCGGTAAATTTTTAGTTTACGAAAGTGTTGTGATTTAATTTTCCAAATTCTATATTTGTACCTTAAATCTGTAAAAAATTTTCCGAATATAGAATTGCCCAAAGTAAACGGTCAATGACCGTGGGCCTTGGAGTAGGAGCCGACCGCGACTCCGAACCAAGTAAAAACGCTTGTGTTCTTGTGTACTTTATATTTTTCCGCTGCGTATATTCTTTAACTGTCTGAAAAATTTGTTAACGATATTCACCCCCCCTCTATCGTTTTCTCCGATCCAACACCAACCCCCCAGGGTCAGTACGTCCAAGGCTTAATTATGGGTAGCGCCCGTCCACTAGTGGTCTCCTTTCCGGACTTTCCGAATGCGGAGAAACCCGTCTTACAGTTCAGAGTTACAAGCAAAACAATAGTAAATAACTTTAACTTTAAAATGAAAAGCAAACCAAACAAAAGTCGAAGACCCGACCAATCTGGAAGTCCGAAGTGCAACGCACTTCCTCCTGGAGCCTCCTTGGTCGCAGAGCTTCGTCTCTAGCTCTTTTTCTTTGCTAAGAATGCTTAGAATGTTGTAGCGAGTGTTATTTTGAGTGGAGGGGTCGAACCCCTTTATATAGCATCTTCTCGGGCGCCGAAGAGCCTTTGGGGCGCCCTATAGGCGGTCAAAAAACATCCAAAATCGCAAACATTGCGATGCTGATAAGAATGCAGTCCAGGGTGCACTAGACCTTCTAGGCTGCCTGGAACCATCCAGGCGCCTGACATCCAGGGCGCCTGAAAGCATGGGGGCGCCCTGGAAGCAGTTTTCCAGCCATCTTGTGTTTGCTTGCCTGCTTTGCCTTCAACTCTAGGTACTTGCAAGATACATAAACACAAGACAAACAAGTATATAATCTTAGCCTTAAAGATTGGTTCTGACATTGGATTTCTTGCAAAACCCTAGGTCAAACCGACGCCTAGCGTTCCCTTCCTGGGGAACGCGCCCTCGCCTACTCCTCTCAGGAGAAGTTTGCCATCCGGCTCTTTCGGTTGGACTTTTGCCCGATCTTCCAGATCAGGACTTTGGTGCCTAGTCCACGACCAAGAGTTATTGTCCAATTCCATGAACCAGGACTTCGTGCCCAATCCTCGGTCAGGTCTTAGGTGCCCAGCCCTCGGTCAGGACTTATTTCCCAATTCCATGAACCAGGACTTCGTGCCCAACCCTCAGTCAGGTCATAGGTGCCCAGCCCTCGACTAGGACTTATTGCCCAATTCCACGAACCAGGACTTCGTGCCCAACCCTTGGTCAGGTCTTAGGTGCCCAGCGCTTGGCCAGGACTTAGTGCCCAATTCCTCGAACCATGACTTATTGACTAGGTTAACTAGGACTTTTCTTTACCTTGATAAGAATTTCTTTTGCTAGTCATATTAATCCTGACTAGACCCTTACCATGTCTAACATATATTACTAATTTAAGTATATTGTTAAACATTAAAACATTAGAGGAAGACATCACTGATGCATCTTGCACCAACAAGATGAACTCGACACTGAGTCCGAATCTGAAGTAGAGCCGGAAGAAAGCCACGGTAACAGAATACTTTCAATTTCAGACGACGGTCAAATCACTATAAGTGGTTTTCCTAAATCTGATTTGTATGATTTAATTTCTTATCTATCATTTAAGTTGGCCAAAGCCATCATCTGGGTCGAGTCCCTCCAAAAAGAGGTAAAATCCCTTAAGGAGGAGGCTAACTCAAGCTCCTTGATTGAAACGGTTCTGGAAGAAACCTCAACTCAAGTTCAACAACTTGAGGAAGAGAATTCCACTCCAAAAACTCAAGTCAAGAAACTTAGAGTTCCCCTAGAGCAGTTTAGCTCGGGTTCCAAGAATCTTGATATGATTCTTAGAAAATAGAAAGTCGTTATGAACCGATTCGGACTTGGTTACCGAACCAACTTATGTTATAGATCATATTATTCAATGATGAACTGTACTAGCACCCGAGTCTAAGCATGAGTTTCAAAACTAAGCTTGACTAATCAAGCAGGACCAAATCACTATTGGATCCCTAAGGACAAAATTCATATCCTAGATAGTCCATATCGAGACTTTAGTCCAGGGGGAACCAATAGATTTTTTTTTATCATTCGATGATTTATTTGCATGTTTTTTTAAATTGCATGAATGATTATTTATTTAGTTTTCTGAAAAAATTGCCATGCTTAGGAATAGAAATAGTTAGATAAGGACCTGACTTGATTGAAACTTGCACAACTTAGTATTAGGTTGCGACTAGCTGATAGTACATTAGGAAAGCCTGTCTAAGGAGCCAAGTAGGGTAAGACGTGTTGGTGCAGGTAGCACCTAAGTCAAACCTGAGTTTTGATAATGGCAAAGGGTTCAAGAGTTAAGAGGTTATTGTTATCTAATGGATTCACTAAGTGTGCAGGAAAGAAGCCCTAGGCACACTAGGCAAAGAAGACCTTCCCGGAAGGTGGGCAAGAAGTCCTGGTCGAGGATTGGGCAAGAAGCCCTGGCAAGGAGCTGGGCACTGAAGACCTACTCGGAAGGTGGGCACGAAGTCCTGGTCGAGGATTGGGCACGAAGCCCTGGCAAGGAGCTGGGTACCGAAGACCTGCTCGGAAGGTGGGCACGAAGACCTGGTCAGGTGCATCGGGCAAAAGTCCAACCGGAGGAGCCGGTTGGCAAAAGGTAAAATCTCCTGAGAGGAGTAGGTGAGGACGCGTTCCCCGTCGAGGGAACAATAGGCGTTGGCTCGACCTAGGGTTCCATTTGGGAGACCTGAAGTCAGAACCAAGACAGCTAAGGCTGTATAAACCTAACATTTCTTGCCTTGTTTGTTGTGGAACTGACCTTGGATGCAGGGACCAAAGGAATGTATTTTTGCAGCTCAGAACGCCCCAGAGGAGAGGGGCAGCAGCTGAGCTAGGCGCCCGGGAGGTCCCGGGCGCCCAAGGTCAAAGCCAAACAAGCAGTTGAGCAAGAATCGCTTCGGAAGCTCACTGGGCCGGGCGCCCTCAAGCTCCCGGGCGCCCTCAAGCTCTCGGGCGCCCTGAAGCTCCCGGGCGCCCTGAAGCTCCCGGGCGCCCTGATGGTCCTGGGCGCCCTGGATGCCTCGGGCGCCCTAGGTCCAAGCCAACCAAGTAATCGAAGCGATCTCAGCCGAGAAGCCAGCATACCAAGTCAACCGGGGCGCCCCCAGTGTCCCGGGCGCCCCGTCAGCTCCGAGCCCGATTCTGGAGGGATAAGCGCTGACCGAGCTTTGGTTGAGAGTTCTCGGATCCGAAGGCATGTGTCAGGCACCCCCAGCGTCCCGGGTGCCCCCAGGAGTGCTATAAAAGGGGCTCGACCCCTAAGGCTTTAGTATCAACTTTTCCAACGCCTCTACGCTCTTCGACTCAAGTGCTCTGCTCCGAAAACCTCCAATCTCGAGATTCAAGCGCCGACGACGACCCTCTGCTCCGAAGTACGATCCACACCGGGCATCGGTAACGAAGTGTGTAATTTTATTTACTGCACTACAACTGTAACATTTTCTGTAAACATTTGCGCACATATAGAATTGCCCGCAGTAAACGGTCAAAGACCGTGGGCCTTGGAGTAGGAGCCGACCGCGACTTCGAACCAAGTAAAAGTGCTTGAGTTCTTGTGCTGTGTTTATTTAAATTTCCGCTGCGCATTCTCTTTTCTAATACGAAACGCTTTCACGATATTCACCCCCCTCTATCGTGTTTTCTTGATCCAACAAGTGGTATCAGAGCGAGGAAGCTCAAATTTGGTGCAACCACCAATTTGAGAGTTTTTTTTCAGATTTTTCTTCGAAATTTTTAATTTCTTTTCGATCGAACTTTTGTCGATAATCGAGGTTGGTGTAACACCACTCGATAATCTCTTTTAATATCTTATTCCCGCATTGCTAATCCAAGACCAAGTCTTGGGATAGTTTTTTTATTATTTCAGTAATTACTAAATGGCCATGCAAGAAGGGTTCAGTACAGCCAGACCACCACTTTTCAGTGGGGAGGATTTCTCCTACTGAAAAAGTCAGATGGAAGTCTACCTGAAAATTTAGTTGGACATGTGGATAATAATCCAATCTGGACTGGAAATCTCAAAGAACGCTGAAGGAGTGCCACAATCATATATCGAATGGGATACAACACTGAAAAGAAAAATCGAGGCCGATGCTAAAGCAACTCAAACACTCCAATGCGGCTTAACCAAAGAAGAGCTGAACTGGGTGGGACCATTCAACAGTGTAAAAGAACTCTGGAGTAAGCTAATTGAGCTACACGAAGGAACCTCCGACACCCGAATCAGCAAGAGGGATCTACTACTAAACAAGCTGTACACAATCAAGATGAACGACAACGAATTTGCAGCCCAACTCCACGCCAGAATTTAGAAGCTAATGAACGGTCTACACACAATCGGTCACAAGGTAGAAAATCGCGACCTGATCAGGTATACCCTTAACGCTTTCCCAAGAAACACTTTGTGGGCATCTATGGTAGATGCGTACAAAATTTCAAGGGATTTGTCAAAAATTAAATTAGATGAATTGTTTTCTGAACTTGAATTACATGAGCAGACTAACTGCACACTGGCCGAGAAAGACATTACTTTTATTGCAAGTAAAACTAGAAAGATAACCAAGAAGAAGCCTCAACCTGCACCCGAGTCTGATTCAGACTTTGAAGACAACGAAGGAGATCGACCCAAGCTGGTCCGGCTTGCCCAGAACTACTACAAGGAATTGAAGAATCAGTACAACAGAAGAAAAGCCAGCTGAAAGAAGGAAGATCCGGCTGAACCAACAAAGAACAAATCAAGTGTGACCTGCTTCGAATGCAACAAGAGGGGACATTTCAAATCGGAATGCCCTAATCTGAAAGAAGCCAAAAAGACAAGAAAGAAGAAGGCTTTTCAAGCAACGTGGGACGAGTCTTCCTCCGAAGAAGAAGAAGAGGCCCTACAGTCGAACCTGCTCGCCCTAACTGCTTCAGAAGAAATCGAGACCGAGTCAGAATTGGAACTGGACGACGACAAACTCACATTTTCAGAGGACGGCGAAATCACTGTAAGTGGATTTTCAAGAATTCAATTAACTGAATTAATTGCTTACCTTTCTCGCGACTTGGCGAAAGCCAAAATCCGAGTCGAATCCCTACAACAGGGAGTAAAATTCTTGAAAAAGGGAGCTGACTCTAGATCCTTAACTGAGAAGGTTCAAGAAGGAACCTCTACTCAAGTTGAAAAACTTGAGAAAGAGAACTCCTCCTTGAAAACTCAAGTCAAGGACCTTAAAGCAGCTTTAGAACGATTCACTTCTGGTTCCAAGGGTCTTGACATGATCCTTGGAAAACAGAAGTCGGTTCTAAATCGATCCGGGTTAGGCTATCGTATCAAGGCGAGACAAAGGTCATACTATGCTGTACTGAATCAGTCTAGATCTAAAGTTCAGGCATGGGTACCCAAACTGTGCCTGAACAACCCAACTGGATCAAATCAGTATTGGATCCCCAAGGACAAGATTCACATCTTGCCGAACCATTATCGTGGCTTTAGTCCAGGGGGAGCCAAATTAAAAATAATTTTCATAGTTAAATGAATTTCTTTTCGTGTTTAAATTGCATGATTGCTTGTCTATTTATTTTCTGCAATTTACCATGTTTAGACTTAGGAATGGTTAGATTAAGGAATAAACCAATTAACTGAAATTTGAACAACATAATCTTGGGTGGCGGTGAGATGATAGTACGTTAGGGAAGCCTTTTCTAATAAGGTCAAGTATACACTACTTGGTCTCCTTAGACTGGTGGAACTAGCCGAAGCTACCGATCCAAGACCCAAACTAGTTAAACCAGAATTTTTCAAAAAGTAATTTTGAAAATAAAATTTCATTAAAAGACTTTGTCAAGGAAAGGGTTGATGATCCAATAAGGCTACGGCCAAAGAAGGCCTAGTGCCTCGCCAAGACCTGGAAGCCAATTTTTGAAATTCAAATTCAATTTATTCTTTGTCAAATTCGAATCTAACATAAATTTTCAGTTAGTTGTAGATTCAAACACTCTTTTTAAAAATAAAAATCAGTTGTTTTCAAAATTAATTTAACTTTTTCAAAATTAATCATGACTTTTCAAAATAAAATCTTCTATTCAAAACCTGTTCTCACAAAAACCCATAAGGTTAACATGATTGATAACTCTAGACTGGGTGAGACAGACTAAGTTGTGAAAATCAATTTAGGCTATCCCTGATTCTAATTGGATCCAAATCAACAAACTCTTTATGTGTAGGAACATAAAGATTTGGACCAATGGATGTTGGATAGCGGATGCTCCAGACACATGACTGGGGATAAATTGTGTTAGTGATATGAAAAAAGTGTCCTAAGGCAATCGCCTTATGATTGTAATCATTTATTTTAATAAATGAATATTTACTATTGGAGTATACATGTTTATGTATTTGATTGAGATCTTAAACTCATTTACTAAATGTCCGCAATACAATTCACAGCATGAGAGAATTTATGATGAATTCACAACTAGTGATTATCTCTACATGTGCAATTGTGAAGTATTGAAATTGTCCCTAGTTGATGAATTGATAAATACGGACACTATCAATTCTGTTGAGACTAGCATGGGTTATTCTCTAATCAGCTGATTCTTACTAGCTGGTGACATTGGGATGTCCGGAGATAAACATGAATGCTAGTTAAGGGAACTAGTTCATTGGAGTGACTGACTGTAAAACTTCATATGGTAGTCTACACATAGACATGTCAGTGAAGTTCTTACTGCAGCTTAAGTGCGATGTTCCTTTGACTTGCGGTGTTCAAGTCATCTTGGTCATGGAGACTTATACATTGACATCTTAAGCAAGCACCTCCAAGGAGGTGTGGACCCAGGATGATTGGGTATAAGCCGAAGTGCCCGAAGATGTTTGAACAGCCTACAAATGATTCACCACTCCTTGCGAGGAGATGTATACCCAAGGCCTATCGTCGGATTGTTACTCAAAGCCTCTGGCCAGAGCATGACATGTTCAGAGTATGAATCTCTTAGATATATGAGAGTAATTAGAATCCGTAGGACGAGAAAACATTACTTGGGCTAGGTGTGACGTAGTCAGCCTATTGGGGACTGACACACATATACCATGTCCTGAACCAAGTGGGTATAAGATGGTGAAGGGAATGAGGCACGATTCATTATAGCTGCTGAAGGGTTTCAGAATTGTTTCTGAGTTCAACCGTTGAACTTTCGATTAATTGGGGATCATGATGTACTACTAGGTGCCACTCATGATCGTTCTATAATTGGTTAATTATAGACGGCCAACATAAATCAAAAGCCTATTTAGTCACACGCACTACGAGTAATCCGAGGGATTTAAAATGAGTTGAAAATTGGATTTTCGAATCAAGAGAGATTAGGTTTGGTTGAGCCAAACGATAAGTTGAATCTGAATTTTTCAGAGATGCATCGGAAGCGTAAAATGGCTAAAGTCTTTTGAAGACTTAATAGATGAATTAAATGAGTTTAATTCATTGGGGCGTGGCTTAGATAGGTCGGCCAAAGAGGTTCCCCACCCTCTTTGCTTGGCCGGCCACAACAAAGGGAGGGAACCAAATTGTTTGGTTCAATTTATAAAAAAAATCAAGTGTGGTTTGTTTTATAAAATTATGGATGATAAAGAAATTTATATAAAGAAATTTAAATAAAATTTATTTTTCATGGAAATTAAAATGAACCATGGATTAGTTTATTTTATTTTATATAATCAATCATCGATTGATTTACCATGATAAAGAAATTTATATAAAATTTATTTTTCATGGAAATTAAAATGAACCATGGATTGGTTTATTTTATTTTATAAAATCAATCATGGATTGATTTATCATGATAAAGAAATTTATATAAAGAAATTTATATAAAATTTATTTTTCATGGAAATTAAAATGAACCATGGATTGGTTTATTTTATTTTATAAAATCAATCATGGATTGATTTACCATGATAAAGAAATTTATATAAAGAAATTTATATGATAAATTTCTTATAAAAATTTATTCCATAAGAAAAAAGGAGACTTGGTTGATTTTTATCATGAATTAAAATATGATTTTAACCATGATATAAAATCAAGACTTGGCATGATGGAATAAGTCATAGAAAATTTATATGATAAATTTCTTATGAAAATTTATTCCATGAGAAAAAAAAACTTGGCGGTTGAGAGGCCACTATATAAAGGACCCAAGACAAGACTTGGATATCATTCGAAATAATCAAAGTATTCTTGCTTGAGCTCTCTCCCTCTCCTCCCTTCTTCCTCTTGGTCGGCCACAACCCTCTACTCCTTTCTTCTTGCCGTGAGCACAAGGAGAAGCACCGAGGCGACGAAGTTCTTCCATTGGGACGATCCTCCTCTCCGGCCATCATCACCTTGGGATTGGGCGCAAGTCATCTTCCTCCTTCTCGCCGGAATTGTGATTCCGGCCAACCTCGGTGGTGAGTTTTTCCGATATGATAACTTCTCTCTTGGTTTCTTGTCGCGTTCTCGGAGAATCTAGTAGTTCTCGAGAACTCGAAACTCGTGGCTTTGTGAAGTCATCCCGAAGATACTCGGCGTGGGTGCGAATAGAGGTGGAGCTTCCGAGGGACGCTTACGGTTGGATCTCGTCCCTTCCTTCGAGTTACGCGAGGTAACAAGTAAATTAGTTAACGTTTCTGCAAAATTTTAAATATATGATCATGTCTACACAAGATAAGGTTGCATGCTTAGTGTTAGTAATATGAGAGAAGTGTTCTAAGGCAATCACCTTATGATTGTAATTATTTATTTTAATAAATGAAGATGTACTATTTGAGTATACATGTTAGTATATTTGATTGAGATCTTAAACTCATTTACTGAATGTCCACAATACAATTCACAACATGAGAGAATTTGTGATGAATTCACAAATAGTGATATTTAATTTAATTAAGATTGAATTTAATTTGAATTTAATTTAATTAAGATTTAATTTAATTTGAATTTGAATAATTAAGATTGAAATGATTGATTAATGGTTGTGGGTTTAAGTTTAGTATTTTCATTATTTCGAAAATTTCTGACTCTTCTTTATCTATATTTTCAAGTTTTTCTAACAATTAGGATTTGTTTGAACCTTTGTGAACTTTATTTACTATGACCTTTATCTTAGATAGTTTCATATCCTCCTCATCCTCAAAATTACATCTTTTAGTATCCTCAAAGTAGGAGTAATTTGGGCCACTAGTTAAAGTTTTGTAAAAATTTTCAAGATGTGAATATCGATCGTGAAAATTCTCGCGGAAATCTTCGTAAAACTTTCGAACTATATTAAGAGCGTTAGTGCGGCGGAAAATAAATATAGAAAATTAAAAGCAAGACAGACACACGGGATTTATTTACTTAGTTCCCGACCCTCCTGGGTCAGTACGTCTAAGGCCTATGTACTCGGCGTGAGTCCACTATTGGTCTCCTTTCTAAAATTTCCGAAGGCGGAGAAAACCCATCTTACAGTTGATAATTACAAGCAAGAATATTGAAAATTAAGTGCAGAATTAAATAACACCAAACCGAACAAAACAAAGTCTGAAGCTCAGCCGATCTGGACCTCCGAAGTGCCGCGCACTTCCTCCTGGAGCCTCCTGGTCGTAGAGCGTCATCTTTTGCGTGTTGTCGTCGGTCAGAATGATCAGAATAGCTCACAGCAGTTGTGTTTTGAAGCCTTGGGGTCGAGCCCCTTTTATAGTGCTCCTGGGGGCGCCCTGGACGTCAGGGGCGCCTGACACGTGCCTTCGGATCCGAGAAACCTCATCCGAAGCTCGGTCAGCGCTTATCCCTCCAGAATCGGCCTTGAAGCTGACGGGGGTGCCCGGGACCCTGGGGGCGCCCTCCTTGACTTGGGTTGCTGACTTCTGGTTACTTTGCTTCGATTGGTTTGATCTTGGGCGCTCGAGGCCTCCGGAGCGCCCTGGTTACTGCAGTTTCGAAGCAACTCTTACTTCCTTGTTTTGCCTTGACCTTGGGGGCGCCCGGGACCTCCAGGGCACCCTGCCCAGCTGTCTGCCCCTCTCCTTTGGGGCGTTCTGAGCTGTAGAAACACATTCCTTCGGTCCTGCATTCAAGGATAGTTCCAGAACAGCAAAGCAAGAGTATTAGATAATTTTTTTTACAGCTATAGCTGTCTTGGTTCTGACTTTGGGTCTCCCCGAAACCCTAGGTCGAACCGACGCAAGTTCTCACCCCCGAGAACGCGCCTTTCACCTACTCCTTTTAGGAGATTGTTGCCACCCCAGTCCTTCGGGTGGACTTTTGCTTAGCCTCCGATACTCCTGGATCTCGAGACGTTCGAACCCCAACCCGTCTCTACTTCTGTCCTTAGTCATCGCTCAGCTAAATTGCTCAGTCCCTCGGACCAAGACTTCTTGCCCAAACCCTAAGTCCAGGACTTCGGTGCCCATCCCTCAGCCAGGTCTTCTTGCCCAGTCCTCGGCCAGGACTTCGGTACCCAACCCTCGGCCAGGTCTTCTTGCCCAGTCCTCGACCAGGACTTAGTGCCCACCTTCCGAGCAGGTCTTCGGTGCCCAGCCCTTTGCCAGGACTTAGTGCCTAATCCTTGATCAAGACTTAGTGCCCACCTTCCGAGCAGGTCTTAGTGCCTAGCTTCACTCACCAGGTCTTAGTGCCTAGGTTAACTAGAACTTTTCTTTCACTTAGGTTACTCCTCCTTTGCTTCCCTTTGTCTGTTCAATGTATCAATGACTTAAGTGTATTGTCAAACATTAAAAACACTTAGAGGAGAACATCATTGATGCAACTTGCACCAACAAAAACTTGATTTTTCTTTTCTAAATTTCTAACCTTAGTATCACCATGCCCATTTTGATCACTCCTAGACCTACCTATTTTCTTAGGCATGTGTCTCCCTTTCTTAGGGTTGATACCTTGATCCTTAGGTCTAGAAACCCTAGATTTATCATGAAACATGGATTTCTTGTTATTTTGTCACGCAATAGTATTTCTATTTCTATCATGATATTTAAAACCAAGCATATGCATAGGCAAACAATCATTATTATTTTTAGCATTCATAAAAGCATTGGAAGCATATGTGAAGTTGGGGATTACCTCCCTTATCTTTGTAGCTCCCCCTTGATGTGAGCTCCTCCTCTTCTTCTCATCTATTTCCTATCTTCTCAAATGCTCCATCTTCTTGAGCTCTCCTTTTCTTGGACATTGAGTGTGATAATGTCCTAGCTCTCCACAAGTATAGCACCTAATGTGCTTTTTTCTTTCTTTTCCCTTCAACCCATGTTAGATTTAAAATGAATGGACTCGGGTTTATGGTTTACCTCCTTCTTACCTAATGGACACTTGTCCTTTTAGTGTCCCTTCTTGTTGCATCCAAAGCATGTGATATGATCCTTTGATTTTTCTTTGGTCGAGGTTGGAGCTTTTTCTTGTTCCGGTATAGATGAGGATCTCTCCTCCCCCTCAATTCTTGAATTTGATACCTCTTCTTCTTCTCTTGATGAGGTGGATGATCTTTCACCTGATTGTACCCCTTCACTTGACGAGGTTGATAATTCTTCTTCCTCTTGGCCTTCTTAGACCATTGAACTTATTTCTTTGGAGTCTCCCACTATTTGAGCTCGGGTAGGATTTTCATGAAATTCTTCCAACTTGTTCCATAACTCATATGCACTTTTATATTTCCCTACACCACTCAAAACATCATTAGACAAAATATTAACTAATATAACAATTACCTTCTCATTTTCCCTAGAATGTGCTTGTTGCTCCTTAGTCCAATATCTAGGTCGGAGCTTTTTCCCATGCTTGTCTCTTGGAATCTCGAATGGTTCTTCTAGCACAATCATACATTCCCAATCCATTCCAAGCCAAGTCTTCATCCTTGTCCTCCAATAATAAAAGTCTTCAAGATCATAAGGAGGTGGTGTGTTGATATCATCCCTCAACTTGTCTTCCATCATTCTTCTCCTCTAGACTGTGCCCTTTTGGCGGTTATTCCAACAACAGCGAACCTTCGATCTGATATCACTTGTTAGATCGTTGTTGTCTTTCTAGAGGGGGGTGTACCTACAACGTTAGCAAGCGCAAGCGGAAATCTAATAAAATAAATGAAAACAATGCTAACGCACCTATTTACGTGGTTGAGAGATAAAAACTCCTACTCCACGGTTGCTCATAAGGTGGGCGATCCCTAATCCGTCGGTGGATGATTCCCCGGAGTACCTCCGGCTAGATCGCGTAGCTCCTTGTGGGTGGAGAAACCTAACCACACCTGCCCCTTACCGTTAAGGTGGCACGTTACCTTTTCCTACTTAACTTACGCATATTATTGCATATGAATCTAAAGCATTGCAGCGGAAATAAAACATAACTATAAACACATGCAACAAGAAGGGGTATAAAGATCATATAGTATCTAGTAGCATTCATGCCTTAAATAAACTCGAAAAGAGCTAACAAGTATCAAGTATAAGGTAGTAAAATATGTTTTCTTATAAAGATAAGTGCTAAGTCTATAATGGCACTAAAATGGATCGAACATCCAAGTCACCACCACACACACGAGCTCTTCCTGTAGCTTCCCTTCCTTTAGTAATTTCTATGTTGATCTGCAATATAAGCAATCAAATATAAGTACGAAACTTAGTAAGCTCTTTCCTACTCACTAAATCCACATGTCACGTATATTTGAAAGACATATAACATCTCATGTATTGCATAAAACTCATAAGGCACATAAGGTACATGCATGCATACAAACATAAAACATATACATTGCAAAAACATTTAGGATGCTCTTTAGAAAACATAATAAGTAATAATTTAATATAAGCATACATCATCTTTATTGGGGTCCCCGGCTTGTACCCATTCTTTCTTTGCGCACATCCCTAAATAGATGCGAGGTAGCTAGTCTCGACCTACTAGGGTTACTAGGCCTACTCTCTTTCAACCTAGGGACAACTTCGGTAGTCCAGAACCGTGGTACAAGCCATACTTTAAAGTAAAATACATACATGCATTCTTTCCTTTATCTTTCTTTCATAATGAATGTACTATAGACTTCCAATCATTCATGAGTATAGGCACACTTTCATGGCACAATCATTCACATAAATAGCATGGCAATGTAGGACCATTCTTTAAACACATGCAAGTGAAGCAAACATCATGCTAGTCTTATCAACACATCATTCATGTAACATATTTGTCTTAATCAATGCAACACATTGGTTTTAGTTTTCTTTTCCTATCTTAATACATGCTGGCCGAAACGTCATAGGTAGGGTTTCATAGCATAAAATTCATATAACATTGAAATAAGTGCACACTTCACACAAGAGATCATTTACAAGCACAAGGGTAGTCTAAACTTCACTAAACATTAGTTTAGGCACATGATTGTAGTTTGGACCTATTTTAGCCCTCATTCTAGATGCTGGCCAAAACTCATGGCTAGGTTGTTATAGTATAAAAATTCATATAACATGGGAACAAATGCATAAGAGATCATTTACAAGTACAAGGGTAGTCTAGACTTCACTAAACATTAGTTTAGGTACATGATTTATAGTTTGGACCTATTTTAGCCCTCAATCTAGTTGCTGGCCGAATGTTACTGGGTTAATAAGGCATAGATTCTACAACTTTCTTGACCTAAAACATTACATAAGCAAGGCAAATTCACATAAGATCAAGCCCTAGTATACACATGCATCTACCCATCTCCACCACTAGGCCGAGAGGTTCTAGGTCCTTTACATCATGAAAGGTACTCAAACATCATGTATTCATCATTCATCTACTATAAGAAGGTAGCAATAAGCATGTAGAATCATCATCTAAACTTAAACATAACAAAAGAGGAGAAAACCTCCCTTGACCGAAACACACAACATGGCCTTTCTTCCATTCATTCCACACAACATCACAAGCATACATAAGGGATCATAAATACACCTTCAAGGCTATTATGTTGCAGGTGAGGGAGTCTTACCTCTTGCGCTAAAAATTCAAAAGGTGGTCTAGACTTTGGAGAAGAAAGGGGGCTCTTAGGCTTAGTACTCCTCTTGTTCTTCTCCTTTTCCTCTTCCGGTTTCTCAAGGGGTGTGAGGCTCGGTTTTGGGGCAGCAAGGAGACCCTAGGTCTCGGTGAGGGAGAGGAGGAAGAGGGAAGGCTTGGTGAGAAGAGAGTGGAGGGCTTGTGCTATGCCGAAAATGCCTTGGGCATTTTTTTCCCCATGCTCTTTTATAGGGAGTGAAAAGGCAAGCAACCTTTCAATGGTGCCTCTTCATTTTCATGTGTCTCTTCTCTTATTTTCTACTCATCTACCATTTCCCATCTCCTCCTAATAGCACTCCCTTGCTAGGTGAATTGGTTACATGAACATTCTTAAGGCTTTGCTTTTCTTTGAGGTCCAAGGTTCAATCCTTGGCACCTCCTCTTCTTTTTGCTTTCTCTTCCTTTTTTTTTTCAAGCCCGCATAACCAAAGCCCACCTAGAGAATGTTACTTATTGAATTCATACACATGCATATTCATACCATTATTCATTCATACATGTGCTAGATATTAAGCATAACATTAAATATAATACATAGGCATAATTATCACACATCCACTACGTGTCAAGATAATGCCTAACATTTCCTTATTCACAATTTTTCCCACTAAATTCATAATATTATTCTTGGCCACATGTTCCATTATTACAATGCTAGAGAGGGAAATTTGGGGCGTTACAATCCACCCTCCCTTCTGAAAAGTTCGTCCTCGAACTTAAAATTACTCGGGATATTTTCGTTTCATATCATCCTCACGTTCCCAGGTAACTTCTTCAGATTGTTGAATTTGCCACAAAACTTTGACTAAGGGCACTTCCTTGTTCCATAGTCTCTTGATGTCTCGATGCAAGATCCGTATGGGTTTGCTTTCACAACTCAGGTCCTCCTGGATCCGTACGACATGCGGCTCAATCACTCTATCCGTACTGGGAATGCACTTCTTGAGCATCGACACGTGGAACACGTTGTGGATAGCAGACATCTGCTGAGGTAGCTCAAGCTCGTAAGCCATTTTGCCCACTCTGTTCAGGATCTTGTACGGTCCCACATATCGCGGACTAAGCTTTCCTTTCTTTCCGAATCGCATTACTCCTTTCGTAGGAACTACTCGGAGGAATACCAAATCTCCGACGATGAACTCCAAGGGTCTATGTCTGTGATCCGCATAGCTCTTCTGCCGGCTCTGAGCAGTCTATATTCTTTGGCGGATACTCTGTATAGCTCGGGTGGTGTCGTCGATGAAATTCGTTTGAAGTCCCATCTCCTTCTTTTTGCCACCCTCGTACCAACAGATTGGAGACCTACATCTCCTTCCATATAATGCTTTATAAGGTGCCATTCTTATAGTAGCTTGGTAGCTATTATTGTAAGCGAACTCCGCTAGACATAAGTATCGACACCAGCTCCCTTTGAAATCCAGGGCACAAGCTCGTAGCATGTCTTCCAGTACTTGGTTCACTCTTTCTATTTGACCATCAGTCTGAGGATGAAAAGCGGTACTGAAACGTAGCTTCGTGCCGAGAGCTTTATGAACACATTCCCAAAATTGTGATGTGAAGCGACCATCCCTATCTGAAATGATGGTCTTGGGAATGCCATGCAGTCTTGTGATTTCCTTAGCATACAATTGGGCTAGTTGCTCAATCGAATATGTCATCTTGATTGCTAGGAAATGGGCTGACTTCGTCAATCTGTCGACGATAATCCATATAGGGTCGTATCCATTCGTAGTCCTAGGAAGACCTGAGATGAAATCCATAGAAATGTCTTCCCACTTCCATTTTGGAATTCGGATTGGTTGCAGAACTCCTCCGGGCCTCTGGTGTTCTGATTTAACTTGCTGGCAGGTCAGGCAGGTACTGACATGTTGAGCTACATCCCTCTTCATACCGGACCACCAAAACCTCATCTTTAGATCTAGGTACATCTTGGTGGATCCCGGATGCATAGAATAGGGGGTTCCGTGAGCCTCTTCCAAACTCTTCTTTTGCAGTTCCGGATCATTAGGGATACAGAGTCGATCCCTAAGGTATAATACCCCATTATCGACGATACGAAAACCCTCGCCCTTGCCTTTAAGAATTTCCAGCTTAATCTTCTGAAGACTTGGATCACCATTTTGCTTTTCCAGTATGTCGTCGAATAGTGCCGGCATAATTGCTAGGGCCGAAAGTCGTCCGGAAATGACCTCGATCCCGCAGCTCATAATTTCCTTTTCCAGCGGTTGGGACAATACTGATAAGGACATTAAGGTGGCAGTGGACTTCCTGCTGAGTGCATCAGTCACCTTGTTTGCTTTGCCCGGGTGATAGAAGATCTCGCAATCATAGTCCTTTACGAGTTCCAGCCATCGGCGTTGTCGCATATTGAGGTCCTTCTGAGTGAAGAAATATCGCAGACTCTGGTAGTCTGTATAAATCTTGCACTGTGCTCCATATAGTTAGTGTCTCCATATTTTCAGAGCAAAGACCACGACTGCCAATTCTAAATCGTGAGTGGGATAGTTCTTTTTGTGTTCCTTCAGTTGCCTAGAGGCATAGGCAATGACTTTACCACTCTGCATCAGTACAGCTCCGAGTCCCAATTTGGAAGCATCGCTGTACATATCGAATCCCTTGTCATTTTTCGGAAGAGTCGGGATCGGAGCACTTGTATGTCTTCTATTCAACTCCAAGAAACTCTTCTCGCACTCGTCTACCCATATACATTTCTTGTTCTTCTTGGTGGGAACCGTCATCGGTGCTGCGATTCTGGAGAAGTCTTCAACGAATTTTCGGTAATATCCCGCTAATCCGAGAAAACTCCTGACCTCGCTAGCATTCTTGGGCCTACTCCAGTTATTCACGGCCTCAATCTTCCTCGGGTCAACCATGACTCCATCCTTGGAAATAATATGACCGAGAAAGGACACTTGGTCCAGCCAGAATTCGCATTTGGAGAACTTGGCATATAATTTCTATTCCAAAAGAATCTGTAGTACCATCTTCAGGTGTTTGGCATCGTCTTCTTGATTTCTCGAGTAGATAAGGATATCGTCAATGAAGACGATCACAAACTTGTCGAGGAAAGCTGAGAATACCAAATTCATCAGGTCCATAAACATTGCGGGAGCATTGTTCAATCCGAAGGGCATAACGACGAACTCATAATGCCCATATCTGGTTCGGAAAGCCATCTTCGGGATATCGTCTGGCTTTACTTTCACTTGATGGTAGCCAGACCTGAGATCAATCTTTGAAAAGACGGTGGCTCCTCTTAGTTGATCGAACAGATCATCTATCCTTGGGAGGGGATACCTGTTCTTGATTGTCACATTATTTAGCGCTCTGTAGTCTATACACAGGCGCATAGTGTCATCCTTCTTCATGACAAATAATACCGGAGCTCCCCATGGAGAGTGACTAGGGCGAATAAGTCCCTTGTCGAGTAGCTCCTGTAGTTATCCTTGCAGTTCTTTCAATTCAACTGGCGCCATACGGTAGGGTGCCTTGGAGATCAGATTTGTACCAGGAACCAGTTCGATCTCAAATTCAACCTCTCTGTCAGGGGCTAACCCTGGTAACTCATCTGGGAATACTTCTGGATAATGGCATACTACTCTGACATCTTCTAGCTTCTGGTCCGTTGCCTGACCCGTACTGACCACATGTGCTAGGAAACCAGTGTAACCCTTGTCCAACAACTTTTGCACCTTGAGAGCCGATAGGAATTTCCCGGTTCTTTTCCTTGGCTCTCCAATAAATTCGAACATGGGTTCTACCTCGGGCTGCAAGACCACTTTGCATCTACGACACTCGATGGAAGCACCGTATTTGCTTAGAAAATCCATACCCTGTATGACATCGAAGTCTTGCATGTTGAGTACTATCAAGTCGCAATAGAGTTCCCTTTCTGCGATTCTGATTGGTACGGCACGCAACTGGTGGGTGGATGCCATTGTTTCTCCCGAAGGTAGGGTTGTTAAAAACTTGCTGTCTAGAACTTGTAAGGGTATGTCTATCTTCTTAGCATGTATCATGGAAATATAGGAATGCGTTGCCCCCAGTATCAAATAAAGCAGTAGCATGCTGACTTTAAATAATTATCTGACCTGTGACAACGGTGGAAGCATTTGCTGCATCTTCTTTTGTAAGAGAGAATACCCTGGCATTCGTAGTAATAGGCGGGGCCTCCAATTTGCCTTGACTTAATTGAGGACCTCCTAGTGCGGCATGCATATAGTGTAGCTGTGCAGGAGCATTCTGATACTGTATCTGCTGCTGAGAAGGTGCCGGGGCCTTGACATAACAGGTGAAGGCCTTGTGTCCGTCTTGTCCACATATGAAGCACTTGTTTGTACCCTTACAGCATTCTCCAGGATGCGTGTTTCTACATTTGTCGCACGGGGTGTACATGGGCTTCTTATTTGCTGGGCCACGTTTAGAATTGTTCAACATTTTCTTATCATTGCGGTCCCCCTTCCAACTATTACCCGCGTGCTGAGGCTTCTGACCTCCTGGGGGGATTGGCTCTTGCTTTCAATTGGCGTCTTCCTTTGCTGATTTATGTTGTTCAGATAGTGCTCGGTGATCAAAGCACTGCTGAACAGCTCCTTGACAGTCTGCGGTCTGTTAACTCCGCCGGCCACGTTCAGAGTTATCTCCGGTCGTAACATCTTTAACATAAGGCGGACCTTTTCTTTCTCCGTGCTGACCAACTCAGGACATAGGCGAGCCAGTCGATTGAATCTCTTGACGGCTTCGCTGACGGATAGGTCGCCTTGTCGGAATTCCGTGAATTCATCATAATGCTTGTTGGTGACCCGTATGTGGAAGAACTCCTCGAAGAATTCCGTCTCAAAGTTTGTCCACTTCATCAGGTTCACGGGTCTCTTAGCCTTGACCCTCTCCCACCACATTCTGGCATCGCCAAAGAGGCAGAATGACGCACATTTTATCTTCTCATGTTCCAGCCAACCCAACAGCTCCATAGTACTCTCTACGGTCTTAAACCAGGTCTGTGCATCCCATGGCTTGCAAGCACTCGAGAAGGACTCCGACTTCAGCCTTTGCCACTGGATTAAATAGGCTTCCGGTCGCATTCCGGTGGCAGGGCCTGTCGGGGGTGCTACAGGTATCACAATCTGGTTTGGTGGTGGAGTGGTAGCATTTCCCTGTTGAGTTATCAGGGTGTTGATGGTCTGCTGTTGTTCGGCGATCTGACACTGGAGTTCTGCGACTATGTGTGTCAGGTTAGGCTGGGGTGCAGTTTCGTTTGTTCTGGTACTTCTTCCAGCCATGCTATCTTCACGAAATAACACATAGGCTAGTATAAGGTTACTCTCATTTCTATTCATATACATGCATCTTAAATCATTTCATCATAAGGCATGATAAGGTATCTTCCTAGTTTCATCCAAGGTAAAATCATGCTTCCATTATATATATCATGGATCATACTTGCATAATTGAACTATCAATATAAGCATGAAATAAGGCAAGTAAAGAATCTCTTACTTGGAAGCGGCAGGTGGCAGGATTGATGTGTGTGTAGTGAGATGGAACTTGCTCTAATACCAAGCTGTAACACCTGCCCCTTACCGTTAAGGCGGGGCATTACCTTTTCCTACTTAACTTACGCATATTATTGCATATGAATCTTAAGCATTGCAGCAGAAATAAAACATAACTATAAACACATGCAACAAGAAGGGGGTATAAAGATCATATAGTATCTAGTAGCATCCATGCCTTAAATAAACTCCAAAAGAGCTAACAAGTATCAAGTATAAGCTAGTAAAACATGTTTTCTTATAAAGATAAGTGCTAAGTCTATAATGGCACTAAAATGGATCGATCAGCCAAGTCACCACCACACACACGAGCCCTTCCTGCAGCTTCCCTTCCTTTGGTAATTTCTATGTTGATCTGCAACATAAGCAATCAACTATAAGTACGAAACTTAGTATGCACTTTCTTACTCACTAAATCCACATGTCACGTATATTTGAAAGACATATAACATCTCATGTATAGCATAAAACTCATAAGGCACATAAGGTACATGAATGCATACAAACATAAAACATATGCATTGCAAAAACATTTAGGATACTCTTTAGAAAACATAATAAGTAATACTTTAACATAAGCATACATCATCTTTATTGGGTCCCCGGCTTGTACCCATTCTTTCTTTGCGCGCATCCCTAAATAGATGTGAGGTAGCTAGTCTCGACCTACTAGGGTTACTAGGCCTACTCTCTTTCAACCTAGGGACAGCTTCGGTAGTCCAGAACCGTGAATCTTTTTCAAGATCCGGTACAAAGCCATACTTTAAAGTAAAATACATACATGCATTCTTTCCTTTTTCTTTCTTTCATAATGAATGCACTATAGACTTCAATCATTCATGAGATAGCAACTTTCATGGCACAATCATTCACATAAATAGCATGACAATGTAGGACTTTCTTTAAACACATGCAAGTGAAGCAAACATCATGCTAGTCTTATCAACACATCATTCATGTAAATATTTGTCTTAATCAAGGCAACACATTGGTTTTAGCTTCTTTTCCTATCTTAATACATACTGGCCGAAACTCATAGGTAGGGTTTCATAGCATAAAATTCATATTACATTGAAATAAGTGCACATTTCACACCAAGAGATCATTTACAAGTACAAGGGTAGTCTAAACTTTCACTAAACATTAGTTTAGGCACATGATTGTAGTTTGGACCTATTTTAGCCTCATTCTAGTTGCTGGCCGAAACTCACA
This sequence comes from Boesenbergia rotunda, assembly GCA_024364735.1. Lineage (NCBI taxonomy): Eukaryota > Viridiplantae > Streptophyta > Magnoliopsida > Zingiberales > Zingiberaceae > Boesenbergia > Boesenbergia rotunda. The sequence goes on along the minus strand of JAGFNQ010004000.1, from coordinate 110,522 downwards.
GCTAGGGTATTATAGCATAAAAATTCATGTAACATGGGAATAAATGCATAAGAGATCATTTAGAAGTACAAGGGTAGTCTAGACTTCACTAAACATTAGTTTAGGTACATGATTTGTAGTTTGGACCTATTTTAGCCCTCAATCTAGTTGCTGGCCGAAATGTTACAGGGTTAATAAGGCATAGATTCCACAACTTTCTTGACCTAAAACATTACATAAGCAAGGGAAATTCACATAAGATCAAGCCCTAGTCCATACA
>JAGFNQ010004000.1:53680-107693 GCA_024364735.1 Boesenbergia rotunda | reverse complement strand
CTTTCATTGCGCACATCCCTAAATAGATGTGAGGTAGCAAGTCTCGACCTACTAGGGTTACTAGGCCTACTCTCTTTCAACCTAGGGACAGCTTCGGTAGTCCAGAACCGTGAATCTTTTTCAAGATCCGGTACAAGCCATACTTTAAAGTAAAATACATACATGCATTCTTTCCTTTTTCTTTCTTTCATAATGAATGCACTATAGACTTTCAATCATTCATGAGTATCAGCATACTTTCATGGCACAATCATTCACATAAATAGCATGACAATGTAGGACATTTCTTTAAACACATGCAAGTGAAGAAAACATCATGCTAGTCTTATCAACACATCATTCATGTAACATAATTGTCTTAATCAAGGCAACACATTGGTTTTAGCTTTCTTTTCCTATCTTAATACATGTTGGCCGAAACGTCATAGGTAGGGTTTCATAGCATAAAATTCATATAACATTGAAATAAGTGCACACTTCATACAAGAGATCATTTACAAGTACAAGGGTAGTCTAAATTTCACTAAACATTAGTTTAGGCACATGATTATAGTTTGGACCTATTTTAGCCCTCATTCTAGTTGCTGGATGAAACTCACGGCTAGGGTATTATAGCATAAAAATTCATGTAACATGGGAACAAATGCATAAGAGATCATTTACAAGTACAAGGGTAGTCTAGACTTCACTAAACATTAGTTTAGGTACAAGATTTGTAGTTTGGACTTATTTTAGCCCTCAATCTAGTTGCTGGCCGAATGTTACAGGGTTTATAAGGCATAGATTCTACAACTTTCTTGGCCTAAAACATTACATAAGCTAGGGAAATTCACATAAGATCAAGCCCTAGTCCATACACATGCATCTACCCATCTCCACCACTTGGCCGTGAGGTTCTAGGTCCTTTACATCATGAAAGGCACTCTAACATCATGTATTCATCATTCATCTGCTAAAAGAAGGTAGCAATAAACATGTAGAATCATCATCTAAACTTAAACATAACAAAAGAGGAGAAAACCTCCCTTGACCGAAACACACAACATGACCTTTCTTCCATTCTTTCCACACAACATCACAAGCAAACATAAGGGATCATAAGTACACCTTCAAGGCTATTATATTGCAGGTGAGGGAGTCTTACCTCTTGCGCTAAAAATTCAAAAGGTGTTCTAGACTTTGGAGAAGAAAGGGGGCTCTTAGGCTTAGTACTCCTCTTGTTCTTCTCCTTTTATTCTTCCGTTTTCTCAAGGGGTGTGAGGCTCGGTTTTGGGGCAGCAAGGAGACCCTAGGTCTCAGTGAGGGAGAGGAGGAAGAGGGAAGGCTTTGTGAGAAGAGAGTGGAGGGCTTGTGCTATGCCGAAAATGCCTTGGGCATTTTTTTCCCATGCTCTTTTATAGGGAGTGAAAAGGCAAGCACCCTTTCAATGGTGCCTCTTCATTTTCATGTGTCTTTTCACTTATTTTCTACTCATCTACAATTTCCCATCTCCTCCTAATAGCACGCCCTTGCTAGGTGAACTGGTTACATGAACATTCTTAAGGCTTTGCTTTTCTTTGAGGTCCAAGGTTCAATCCTTGGCACCTCCTCTTCCTTTTGCTTTAGAACTAGTACTTAAGCCTGAGTCTAGTGTTCGAATCCTGGGAAAGGCAAAATCCACACCTAGGGGTGGGAAGACCTAAGTAAGGTAACGACACGGTCGACGGTCGATGACCCATAAGAAAATAAGGGGGTCACCGAATAGGCCGCCAAATGGGCCGGGTCGTTACAATAAAAGGCGCCTTTTTATTGTAACGACCCGGCCCATTTGGCAGCCCATTCGACGACCCTCTTATTTTCATATGGGTCATCGACCGTCGATCGTGTCATTACCTTACTTAGGTCTTCCCACCCCTAGGTGTGGATTTTTGCCTTTCCCAGGATTCGAACCCTAGACCCAGGCTTAAGTACTAGTTCTTTATGAATCCTGGTAACCAATTGCTCAATTGGATACTAGGATTCATAAAGAACTAGTACTTAAGTCTGGGTCTAGTGTTCGAATCCTGGGATAGGCAAAAATCCACACCCAGGGGTGGGAAGACCTAAGTAAGGTAACGACACGGTCGACGGCCGATGACCTATAAGAAAATAAGGGGGTCGCCGAATGGGCCGCCAAATGGGCCGGGTCGTTACAATAAAAAGGCGCCTTTTTATTGTAACGACTCGACCCATTTGGCGGCCCATTCGGTGACCCCTTATTTTTCTTATGGTCCTCGACCGTCGACCGTCGACCGTCGACCGTCGACCGTCGACCGTCGACCGTCGACCGTCGACCGTCGACCGTCGACCGTCGACCGTCGACCGTCGACCGTCGACCGTCGACCGTCGACCGTCGACCGTGCCGTTACCTTACTTAGGTCTTCCCAACCCTGGGTGTGAATTTTTGCCTTTCCCAGGATTCGAACACTAGACCCAGGCTTAAGTACTAGTTCTTTATGAATCTTGGTAACCAATTGCTCAATTGGTTACCAGGATTCATAAAGAACTAGTACTTAAGCCTGGGTCTAGTGTTCGAATCATGGGAAAGGCAAAAATCCACACCCAGGGGTGGGAAGACCTAAGTAAGGTAACGATACGGTCGACGGTCGACGACCTATAAGAAAATAAGGGGGTCGCCGAATGGGCCGCCAAATGGGCCGGGTCGTTACAATATACACATGATTCATCCGAACTTTGAATAAATCCATATGACTGGATTACCACATCAAAGTGGATGTTCCAAGATCGCGAAGCTTGCTTCAATCCATAAATGAACCGATTATGCTTACACAGTAGATGCTCTTTGCCCTTCTTAATAAACCCTTCTGGTTGCTTCATGTAGATGGTCTCCTCAAGACTTCCATTAAGGAAAGTTGTCTTGACATCCATCTGTCATACCTCATAGTCCATATGAGCGGCAATAGATAAGAGAATCCAGATAGACTTAAGCATGGCTACCGGCGAAAAGGACTCCTCTTAAACGATACCCTCTTTCTGAGTATACCCTTTCGCAACAGGCCTAGCTTTGTGTTAGATTTGTATACTAAAAGACTTGTTCGTTTTATATATAAGATCATCTATATTTCTAAAAAGAGAATTACAACAACACTAGATGTGTATTTATAGTAATATATGCATAAAAGTCCTTTACTTTGCATTATAGATAACATGTTGTGTGGTGACACACGGAAGATCATGTTATCAGTTCCTTGCATAGTATAAGCAGAGGCTCACAGCCGAGGTGGAATTGGACAAACCATCAGGATGGTTGTAGTGTATTAGGTGTGGTTTGTCTTAACCATAGAATTACACTAGTGTGCTTTGTGTGCATTGAGCAGAATCAAAACTAGAGATCATCCAATTTGTATTGACTTAATAATTGGATTAGACCTCAGATCATTATGGAGTACAATCCCTAAATCCTGAAATAATAACAGGCACGTATAGTTAATATTTATTTCTTTGATTTACCAATGGGCAAGATTTATTCTGTTAAATCGATGGGCCCGGTAAGTTGGGAAATAATATTAATTATATGGTGTGCCATTGATTATTGATGGAATCCGTATCCTGGTGAGTTAGGATGATGATGCCCCCTTGATGAGCTCATAAGGTTCATTATGTTAAACCCTGCAGGTGGATTTGATCCGACATGATTATAACGTTGAGTGGTACTAGTCAAGGAGTCAGAAGTTGATTAATTAAAATTGTCAGTAATTTAAATTAATCGACGGGAATTCGATATCTTAAACATGGGGGGATGGATGACTCATAATAGGTTGAGCCCATATGAAAATATGGGGGTTGGTGAGGAAGTTTAGTGGAGATCCTTTAGTGGAATGGATCTTCATTAATGGATTGGTTTTAGATCCATTAGTGGGCCAAGACCTAACTCTTCCTCATGGTCCCTACCTTAGCCCTATATATACCCCATGGGATCATGAAATCAAGGCTTATTCATCCAATTAATCAACCCAAGGCCTCTCTCCTCTCCTCTCTCTCATTCTCTTTCCTAGGGCAAGTGGCCAACGCAAGACAAGATGAGAAGTCTCTCCTCTTTTCTTCCTCCTTCATCCACCATCTCTTGGCCGAAGCTTACATAGATAAGGAGGAGTCCTCCTCTTGAGGTGGCCGGTGGTCGTTGGCCATTGGCCGACGGGAGGTGTCGCAAGGAAGGTTTGCGGCGGCGCCGCAAGCTTGGAGGAGGAGGCTTTTTCGGCCAGGTTTGGGATGGAGAGAAGCTTGATTCTCTTCTTCATCCTCTTCATTACTTTCATCCCTAGGACTTCCTTGTGTCCGGCGTGAGCTTGGTGGCTCTCGGTGGTTGGCGATGCATGGAATAGGGAAGATGGTCGCGGTTCCAAACCCTAGGGTTAGGGTTTGGATTGGCGTGAAGAGGTGGTTCTTTGGAGAGCCTTGGTGTTCCCGGTTCTTGGTAGCTCGTCGCTCACACGACGCCCGGGAGGGGAGGGACATAATGTAGAAGGCTACGAGGTAAAGGATGGTATAATTCTCTTCCTTGGCTCTTTGTTTAGTCTCGTCATTTTATGTGTGATATGTGTTAATTAATTGTTTTGATTATTTGATAATCATAGATAATAATTAATTATTTGGACCCCGATAATAAACATAAAAATCGATGATCCACGCATCATCTTTTCCGCGGTCGTTTGGTTAGGAGAATTACAAGGCTCGATCTTTGTGATTGGCCAGGTTGTAATTCGTACTCAACGATACGATGACGAGATGGTCGTTGGAAGACGAGTCTCCATTCGGATTAATTTTTTAATCTATAGACATGGAGAGGTCTCTCAATGACCAAGTATTCGCTAGGGAAACCCACCAAGCCATACCCATCAATTGGTATCAGAGCTGAGGTTTCCGATTTTGTGTGTTTATGATTGGTTAATTTTTGCGCATGATCATATATTTTATTTTGCTGGATGATTTGTGGATGTGCGTAGGCTAACTCTTTATTGCAGGCACTAGGTTCTAACTTATCATGGCCAAAACAATAGATGTGTGTGATTGATTGTGCAAATTATTGTAATTAATTAAATCCTCGGGGTTAACGAGGCTAGATAGTATTTAATTTTTGTAATTAAATATGACACGTGTTTAGCTGAGCTTTTTATTTACTTTCGATCTAGATTTTTTGTACACTCCTTCGTGGAGTATAGGATCGATAGATGTAAATAATTAGCTAGTCATCTCGGCTCAGAGATCCCTTCAAGGTGGCTTGCGCATGGTGTAGGGAGGAGCGAACGAGGTGACGACACGATTGGAGGCGCATTGGAGACCAAGGTCATGAAAGTTGGAAAATCTAGGATTTTTCTATTTCATTTTGTTGGTTTATGTGCTTGTCGTGTGTGTGCATGTAAAATTCCTCGAACTAAATAACTAAGTGGGAGAGGGATCCTAAGGGTCCCGTGGCCTCCATTACAATCTAATAAGTGATGCGAACAAGCCCGTGCGTCGGCTCTGAGTGCCTTCCTCCATAATGGTAGGCTTGTTCTGCGGTTCACTGGGTCAGAAAAGACTATTGAAAAGTATTGAAGAGCGTGCGTACTTCCCCAATGGAAGACACATAATCGGAAATAATTTTCTTAGTGTCGTGTAATGGTAAACACTTAGATACAAATATTAGTATCCTCTCCAACGGAGTCACTGCTATTATTTGTAGGGCCGAAGTGAATCAACTATTAATCTTATTTGTCAAAAAGTTAGGTTGACTAGATAATAAGATTAATGGGTAAAACCTCCTCTAATGAATGTAGGGTTCGTATATGTCCACACTAACATGGCATGCAAGTTCTCGGTGTTTGAGGTGTTGGTTGATTTTAAAAATTTATTATTTAAGGAATCAATTTATTTTAGAAATCTGGCAACTCAGAGTAGCTCATCATTGACCTAACCATCTCCATAAGAGTCCTATTCCTTCTTTCTACCACATCATTCTGTTGGGGCGTACCGGGGGCAGTCATCTAGGATTGAATCCCAACCTCTGATAAGTAGGTCCTAAACTCTCCCAAGAGGTATTCGCCACCACGATCTGATCGTAGTGTCTTAATACTTTTACCTCGATGTTTCTCCACATCAGCCTTGAATTCTTTGAACTTATCAAAGCATTCAGACTTGCGGCGCATCAGATAAATGTATCCATACCTTGAATAATCATCAATAAAAGTGGCGAAGTATTGAAAGCCACCTCTAGCCTGGATGGTCATAGGACCACACAAATCATAATGAACTAGTTCTAACACATCTTTGGCCCTATACCCCTTAGCCTTGAAAGGCCTCTTGGTCATCTTACCTTCCAAGCAAGACTCACAGGTCGAGAAGTCTTCCACCACCAATGAACCCAAGGGCCCATTGGCTATCAACCTCTGAATCCTACTAAGATTAATATGACCAAGCCTAAGGTGCCAAAGATATGTCTAGTTCATTTTAGAAAGCTCCTTTCTCTTATTAAGGTTAGATGATGAGCTATTAGCTTCTATTTGCATCGCGGGAGCTTTTGGTTCTAGAGTATATAGATTGCCAACCATAGTACCCGAACAGATAATCTCTCTATTTCTCTTTATAACAACTCTGTTATTAAAAGCAATAGAATATCCATCCTTTATTAATTTAGAATCCGAAATTAAGTTCTTTCTAAAAGAGGGTACATATAAGCAATCACTCAAAACCAACACTTTATTTCTCTCAAAAGATAAATAAAAGTCTCCCACTGTAACTGCTGCCACCTCTATAGCATTGCCCATGTAGACGATGATTTCCCCATCAGCTAGCCATCGGGTTTCCTGGAACCCCTGCAAAGAGTTACAAACATGATCAGTGGCTCCCGTATCTACACACCAAGTACCTGTAGATAGCACCGCTAAACATGTTTCAATGACTAAGCACGAAGAAATACCATTGTCTTGACGACAGGGACAATTCACCTTCGAATGTCCAGTTTGCTTACACGAGAAACACTTGCCTCTCGGCTTCTTCACGCCAGTCCGAGGTCCCTGTGATCCTGCTGCCTTCTTGGACCCACCTTGTTCCTTCTTCTTCCTGCCTTTTGGCACAAAACTAGAAACCTTCTGAGTGACCAAGGCCTGAGAACTCTGACGAAAAAGTCCCTTTGCCGCCTGGAGTTTTCCCAGCAGTTCCTCCAACGTATACTCATGCTTGTTCATATTATAGTTGAGCCGGAACTGCTCAAAAATCCTAGGCAGAGACTGGAGTATAATATCGACCTGGGTTTCCCCGTCGATCTGTGCTCCAAGTACCTCAATCTCATTAAGGTGACCATCATCTTAAGGACATGATCCCTCACGGGTGTCCCTTCGACCATGGTAGTCGTCATCAAGTTCTTCATCGCTATCTGCGTAGCGGCCCGACCCTGGTGCCCGAAGAGTTCCTTGAGGTTCTGCATCATATTGTTGGTGACGGAGGCACCAAAGTTAAACCTGTGTTTTGATAATAGCAAAGAGTTCAGAAGTTAAGGTGTGTTGTGATCTAACAAGGTTAATCAAGTATGTAGGAAAAGTCCTAGGTACACTAGGTACTAAGTCCTGTTTCTATGAATTGGGCACTAAGACCTGGTGAGTGAAGCTGGGCACTAAGACCTGGTGAGTGAAGCTGGGCACTAAGGCCTGGTCGGGGACTGGGCACTAAAGACCTGATGAGTGAAGCTGGGCACTAAGACCTGGTGAGTGAAGCTGGGCAAAAGTCCAACCGGAGGAGCCGGTTGGCAAATAGGCAAACTCTCCCGAGAGGAGTAGGTGAGGACGCGTTCTCCGTAGGAGGGAACATTAGGCATCAGTTCAACCTGGGGTTCAATTTTTGGGAAGCCCAAAGTCAGAACCAAGACAGCTCAGGCTGTAAATCATGGTTTAATCTATATCATTTATATGCTTGTTGTGTTTTGGAACTAACCCTGGTTGCAGGAACGAAGGGATGGAGGTTTTTGCACTCAGGAGCCTCAATGGAGTGAGGTGCCCTACTAGGCTAGGCGCTTGTGTTGAGACTATTGGGGCAATCGACCCTAAGATGATCTGGAAAATCATGGGGTTTTGATGTGTGTGGTCAATATGGTTAAGTTAGGGTTTGTTGTTGGACTAACATGTGTATGTAAGTGTGCAGGTTTGCAGGTACACATGGACTTGGTTGATGTCTTCAGGTGAAGGATGCATGGAGGCAAGCTGGAGGCTTGTGTGCGCATCCGAGGGATTGTGGATAGCAGGGACGATGAGCCAAGGGATGCGGACTTCAAGGTATACATGAAGCATGACATGGAGGCAAGCTGGAGGCTTGCATGCGCATCCAAAGGACGAGGGCCAAAGTTGAAGAGGGTGTGAAGGCAACAGTCGAGGCTGCTGGTGAAGAGTTGACCAGGTTGTGAGGGTCCTAGTGTGAGTTATTGTACTCGGGAAGTAAGCCGGGAGGGTTCGAGTGCGGAGTGAAATGTACTCGGGGAGTGTAACCCTAGGGTTAGGTTCGGACCAGTCGGCTCCTCTGGGAGCAGTCGACTGGTGTCGACTAGAATAGGCTGCTGGATTCGAACGTTATACTTTAACGGTCGAATCTAAGTGGGACCAGTCGACTGCCCAAGGGGTAGTCGACTGGTAGCGTCTATTTCAGACTCGAGCTCTATTTAAAGGAGCTCATTTCATGCTTTCATTTTTGGCGAAACTTACTTGGTTAGAGTGAGTTAGTAGCCTGGTGATCTCAGTTAGTGTCCAGATCTTGTGGAGAGGTTTCTCCACCCACAAGAAGCTATGCGATCTAGCCGTAGGTGCTCTGGGGAATCATTCACTGACGGATTAGGGATCACCCACCTTACGGGCAGTCGTGGAGTAGGAGTTTATCTCCGAACCACGTAAATCGTGAGTTTCTTCCTAGTTTTAGTTTAGTTTAGTTTTATTGTAGTATATTCCGCTTGTGCAACTAACTGTGTAGGAAGAAAGAGTTCGAAAAGTGCTATTCACCCCCCCTGTAGCAACGTCAATGATCCAACAAGTGGTATCAGAGCGAGGACCACTCTTGATTGGAATAACCGCCAAAGGACCAAGAAAGCTAGAGGGAAAATGATGGAGGATAAGCTAGGGGATGATATCAACTCACCACCAACATATGACCATGAGGATTTTGCCAATTGGAGACCAAGGATGAAGATGTGACTTGGCATGGATTGGGAATGCGTAATGGTACTAGAAGAACCATTTGAAATCCCTAAGGACTGTTGGGATCTTCAGGCGACATAAACACAAAAACACAGTGGAAACAAGATCCCTCGAGCGATCCATGCGAAAGAAAAACTCGTACGAAATCATCTATCTAATAGATCTATCTAAAGCGTATACCTTTGGAGCGTGCCCTTACGTTTATCCCGCTCGTCCAAGCGATGCCGGATCTCTTGCACGTTCAAGTATCCGTGCCTCTATTCGTATCCACACGAACACGATATCTCTACTTCGGAGAAGAACTACCTTAGTTGTGCTAGCAACTTGAGGTAGTTCACAAAACACCAAGAACCCAAGATGTGGGTTTCGGCCAAGATGGTGAAGAGAAGGAAGAGGGGAAAGAAAATGACAAGTTGTCATCCAAATGACAAGGGAAAAACTCTTTTATACTCATATCATGAGGTGTTTTTATATTTTAAACTTTCCTTCATTAAACATTTTAATGTAACTCTCTAATTTTTCATGTAACACTCTAATGGTGAGAAACTCTCCATCTTCCTCTCTTATTAATTCATTAAACATTTTAATGAATTAATATTTCATCCAAATGTGGTTGAGTCTAATCTAAATGAGTTTAACTCAAATTAGATCTCAATCCATAATCCAATTGGATTCACTTGAGTCTAACTCAATTAATCCAATTCCAATTAAATCTTAGCCAAATCAATGTCAATTAATCTCCGAAGCATCGTGTCCTTAGTGTGTGACCCAATAGGCTCTCGTAACGTTGGCAATGTGTCTAAACCAATTTAGACACAAAAGCAATGAGCGGCATCTAGCAATGCATCAATGCTACCCAAGTAACAAGAAAGTCGAGATCCGACTTAACCTCCGTGACTATGGCAATTATGACCTTGTCCTTCTATCCTTGATATCTAGATTGACCAATGAGGCATAGACCGTGTCATCCTCAATCAATCTTGTGTTTCTTGATCCCCGAGTAGACTCACTCAAACAAATGAGCTCAATATCTCATATTGACTCATTTGAGCATGACCATGCGTTTTAGCAGTCCTACTCGATCAAGGGGCCCACAGATATCACTCCCGTCATATGGGAGGGATAGATCCCATCTACATCACTCACATCGCTCCGCATAATTCATTACATACCCAGTGATCGCCTTTATAGTCCACCCTGTTACGGGTGACGTTTGAAGATACCAAAGTACATAACTCCTTATGTAGGGAACCGTAGTGACTTCAGGTCTAAGGAATATTCATACCAATAGTCACATGAGAATGTTTATGACACTCATATGGCAATCTATGAAACTTTCTCATGGCGGGTCATTCAGTACACATTCTCCAATGTATACCCATGTGTCAACTTGATATCACATATCCATGACTTGTGTGCTCAAGTCATCAGTTGACCTACATGCTAGTCTCTATGTATTAATATTGCCCTTGAATATTAATACTTGATTAGGAATGATTTAGAGTAGTGTTCTCTACATTATCTCACTATCGATTCAACCAATCGATATGATGTAGATAAGAACCTACTATCCAAGGACATTATTATACTTAGTTATTTGGCATAAATACAAAGTAAGTATAATAACCAAACATGCCTTTATTAATGATAGAATATGATACAAAAATGTCCCCAGTCAATCATCACATAATTGGCTCTAGTGCTCCTACTAACAATCTCCCACTAGCACTAGTGTCAATCATACAATATCTAATACCCAGTCACCTGGTATGACCATCATGCCTCTTTTGTGGCAAAGCCTTGGTCAAAGGATCTGCGATGTTAGAATCTGTGTGTACTCTACATATCTTCACATCTCCTCTATCGATGATCTCTCGAATGAGATGGAAGCGCCGTAGTATGTATTTGGTCCGCTGATGAGAGCGAGATTCCTTAGCCTGCGCAATAGCCCCATTGTTGTCACAATAGAGGTCTATCGGGTCTGCTATGCTAGGAACCACACCAAGCTCTGTAATGAACTTCCGGATCCAAATAGCCTTTTTTGCCGCCTCTGACGCGGCAATATACTCGGCCTCTATTGTAGAATCTGCGACTGTGTCCTGCTTCGAACTTTTCCAGCTCACAGCGCCACCATTCAGGCAAAATACATACCCTGACTGCGATCTATAGTCATCCCTGTCTGTTTGGAAGCTTGCGTCACTGTAACCCTTTACAGCTTGCTCCTCATCGCCTCCAAATATCAAGAAATATTCTTTCGTCCTTCTTAAGTACTTACGAATATTCTTGATAGCAGTCCAGTGACTTTCACCTGGATCTGACTAGTACTTGCTCGTCATGCTCAAAGCATACGAGACATCTGGACGAGTACAAAGCATGACATACATGATAGACCCTATAACGGATGCATAAGGGATCTGATCCATACGGTTTCTCTCCTCCGTAGAAGAGGGACATTGAGTCTTTGAAAGACTCACACCATGTGACATCGGCAGAAATCCCTTCTTGGAATTCTGCATGGCAAAACGATTAAGCACCTTGTCAATATATGTACTCTGACTCAAGCCAAGCAATCTCTTAGATCTATCTCTATAGATCTTAATGCCTAGGATATAGGCTGCTTCACCTAAGTCCTTCATTGAGAAGCAATTCCCAAGTGACATCTTCACAGACTGTAGTGAAGGGATATCATTCCCAATGAGGAGTATGTCATCTACATACAAGATCAGGAAGATAACTGTGCTCCCACTAACCCTCTTGTAGACACAAGGTTCATCTTCATTCTTGTTGAAACCAAATGCTTTAATTGCATCATCGAATCGAAGATTCCAGCTTCGAGAAGCTTGCTTTAGCCCATAAATGGACCTTTGCAACTTACATACCTTTCCAGCATGCTCTGGATCTACAAAACCCTCAGGTTGTGTCATGTACACATCCTCGAGTAGATTCCCATTTAGGAATGCGGTTTTGACATTCATCTGCCAGATCTCGTAATCATGGTAAGCTACAATAGCAAGCATGATCCGAATAGACTTAAACATCGCCACTGGCGAAAAGGTTTAATCATAGTGGATACCATTGTAACGCCCGCTTTTTTTTTTCCTAAAGCGGCGTTACGCTAACATACTTAAGGCATGTAACATCATACTGCAGCGGAATAACTTAAACATTACATATACATGCCCCTACTACCATCCCTAATATAATGACATGGAACTTCACATATGAACATCATGCTTAATCATCATATCATAACATGCTTAACATCATACCATAAGGTTCATATCATATCATACTGGACATCTTATCATATAGTTCCATAAGTCACTATTCGAGCATATAGGTAGTCAAAATAAAGTTCTTAGCATAAAAGGTTAACGCATTTGATTTCATGGGCCAAGTCACCAACACACACATACTTCAGGCCCTCCTGCTGCTTCCTCGTTATCCCCTTGCATGATCTGCGGTATAAGGAAAGAAGACTATAAGCACACAGGCTTAGTAAGACTCTTTCCTACTCACTAAAATCATTCGTCATTCATTCATAATCATATGGAACATAAGCATCATAAGCATTTCTATCATAGCATAAAGCATAAACATAGGCATAAATCTAATTGAACATTCTTATCATGGCATAAAGTATAAACATATGCATAAGCATAATTAAACATTCTAAGCATGACATCATATGTGGCATGAACATAAGCATAAGATGTAAATCAAACATAGACATACTTTCTAGCATATCAAGCATAGACATCGTAAACATTCTAAGCATGACATGATACACGGCATAACATAACTTAATAAACTTTCCTAGCATGGCATGAGACATGGCATAATATAAACATAAGATATAAACCAATCTATATAGCATAAACATAGGCGTACATTTTAGCATATCATAAGAGCATCTTCTTACCATAATCATAACATGGATCATTCATTCTCATACATATCTTTTAACATGGAGCATAAGCATAACACATCATTATCATAACATAATGCATAACGTGTATGAATGCATCGGTGGAATGCATATACGTATATGGATGCTTAGTTTAAAATCATACTTTTCATGAACATACTTTTCATAAACATACTTTTCCCATAATGAATGCATGGGCAATGCATATATATCATAAGGATGCTTAATCTTTTAAAAATATACTTTTCATTTCTTAACATAATCATCATAACATCATTTGGGGTCCCCGGCTTGTACCACATACATACATCATAGCGCGCATCCCTAGTAAATCCAAGGTAGCTAGCCCCGACCTACTAGGGTAAGGACAGCATAATCGGTAGTCCCCGAACCGAGGCGCTTCTTAAGGAGCCCATCCCTGTTGCACAGCTCCGGTAGTGCCAGAACCGTGGACAGCTGCGGTAGTCCATAACCGGGGCGTTCTTAAGGTGCCCATCCCTTGGACCCATACTTCGGTCCGGTACAAGCCCATACATAAAGTAAAAATACTTTTCATGCTTCATCATTCATAAGCCATTCATAGCATACTTATCATGGCATCATTCTTATCATGAACATGATCATAACATACTTGTCGTAACATCATTCTTATCATGCATAACCATGGCATATCATTCATAAACATGGCATATCATTCGTAAACATGGCATATCATTCATAAGCATAGCATATCATGTATAACCATGGCATATCATTCATAAACATGACATATCATTCGTAAGCATGGCATATCATTCATAACATAGCATATCATTCATAAGCATAGCATATCATGTATAACCATGGCATATCATTCATAAACATGGCATATCATTCGTAAGCATGACATATCATTCATAACATAGCATATCATTCATAAACATAAATCACATCTTACCATAGGGCCATTGGGACCCTTACTTGGAATAAATCTTAACTCTTATCCTATTAACCCTTATTGGCCGAAACTTATGGAGTCCTAAGGCCATGTGATAATTCACACAATCACCATCCTTCATCCTTATATCATGGCAACACATAAACATATGCTTGAAGTTAAAGACTCAACCCTAACCCTTGGGTCCTTGGGGTTGGCCGAACCATATGGGCCTCTAGGGTGCTCCAAAAATTCCCAAAATTTATACTTAACTTATAAACATCATCAGGGAGCATTAAATAACATTATCATGATTTCTAACATGTTTATAGACATTTAAATCATGGTGGCCGAAACCCATAAACATAGGGACCTTGGTTTTGTCCCTTTCATGTTGGCCGAAACCCTAGAGTGTCCTAGGATACTCTAAAAATTCCCAAAAATTACACTTAACTTCTAAACATCATAAGGGAACGTCAAATCATATTATCATGATTTTATTTTATATTTTTAGACATTTAAACATAGTGGCCGAAACCCTTGAACTAAAGGTTCTGGGTTTTTGCTTCTTCATGTTGGCCGAGACCCTAGGGTGTCCTAGGGTACTCCAAAAATCCCCAAAAATTACAATTAACTTCTAAACATCATAAGGGAACATCAAATAATATTATCATGATTTTTAACATATTTATAGACATTTAAAACATAGTGTCCGAAACCCTTGAACTAAAGGTTCTGGGTTTTTGCTTCCTCATGTTGGCCGAGACCCTAGGGTGTCCTAGGGTACTCCAAAAATCCCTAAAAATTTCAATTAACTTCTAAAAATCATAAGGGAACATCAAATAATATTATCATGATTTTTAACATATTTTTAGACATTTAAAACATGGTGGGAAAAACCCTTTAACTTAAGGTTCTGGGTTTTTGCTTCTTTCATGTTGGCCGAGACCCTAGGGTGTCCTAGGGTACTCCAAAAATCCATAAAAATTGCAGTTAACTTCTAAACATCATAAGTGAACATAAAATAATATTATCATGATTTCTAGCATAATTTTGGACCTTTAAAACATGCTGTCCGAAACCTTTGAACATAGGAACCTTGATTTTTGTTTCCCTTCAACATTAAATCCGAAACTCACCCATATATCAAGCCAAAAATCATGGAAAACATTGGTAACTATTATACCACAGGTGAGGGAGTCTTACCTTAGTTTTCTTGATTTTTCGAACCTTGAAAGAGGAGAAGGAAGAGGACTTGGTATCTCTTGACCACAACTAAGCCTTGTCACCTTGTAGGAACTTGAGATCTTGAGAGATGAGACCTCTTGTGAAGTTTTCTCCAAGGCACTCCTCCCTTTGGTGCTCGGCAAGGATGAGGGGAAGAATGAGTTTCGAAAATTCAAGGAATGAGGAGAAGAAGTAACTCCAAAACCCCCCTTTAATAGCCCATTAAGAAGGTAAATGAAGAGTCTCTCCATGACTCTTCATCTTCTTCTACTCCTTAAGCACCATCCACTTTATTTCCTCATAAGAATCTCTTGCTAGGTGAGTTGGTTAAGGCTTACATGGTTGAACAAAAGGTCCAAGGTTCAATCCTTGGCTCATGCACCTTTATTTTTTATTTCATTTATTTTATTATTCTTATTCCCTAAATTCTGAAAATCCCCCTAAAATCACCCATAATTATGCCAATATTCCTAAATAAAATTCTTTTATATTTATATTAATTTTACCTAATTTATATTAATTTTTACCTAATTAATACTTATTTTTGGAGCCCATTTAAAGCTCATTTGTGCTTAGTTTTCTTAATTTAAATGAGAAAACATGGATTTCTAGGCCCAATTTTACATAATTATTTCTGGGCCCCTCGGAAAATTATCTAGACATTCTCAATATTTTATGAAAATATTAAGAGAATTTTTCGGGTCGTTACAACCATGAATCTGCTTGAATCTTTTAGCTACCAATCGCCCTTTATAGGTATGCATAAGACCATCCATGTCAGTCTTTCTTTTATAGACCCACTTACACCCAATGGGTTTAATCTCCTCAGGTAGATCAACCAAAATCCATACTTGGTTAGTGTACATGGATTCCATTTCAGACCTCATGGCTTCTAGCCATTTCTCATAATCTGGGCTCATCACAGCTTCTTGATAGGATGTAAGCTCGTTTAACTCAAGAAGCGTAACGTCATCATGGTCAGACAAGAGAAATAAGTATCTCTCAGGTTGACGACATATCCTATCAGATCTGCGAAGAGGTTGGTCTACTTGAACAGCTTATTGTTCCACAACTTCTTGTGTAACAATCTCATGATCCACAACACCTTGTGGTGCCTGTTCAATGTCCATCAAGGCCTCAGTACCATTTGCATCTTGAACTTCTTCAAGATGGATTTTACTCCCACTAATTCTTCTAGAAATAAACTCTCTTTCTAGAAAACACCATTTCTAGTGACAAACACTTTGCCTAGTGTGGGATTGTAGAAGTAATATCCCTTCGTTTCCTTGGGATATCCTACAAAATAGCACTTGTCAGATTTGGGTCTTAGTTTATCTGAGACTTGACGTCGAACGTAAGCCTCACAACCCCAAATCTTCATAAAAGACATCGTGGGACTCCTCCCAGTCCATATCGTATATGGTGTCTTTATAACATCCTTTGATGGAGCTCGGTTAAGTGTGAAAAGAGCTGTCTCTAGAGCGAAACCCCAGAAGGAAGTAGGAAGATCCGTCTAACTCATCATCGATCGTACCATATCTAATAGAGTACGATTTCTTCGCTCGGACACACCATTCCACTGTGGTGTTCCAGGTGGAGTGAGTTGGGATATGATCCCACACTCTACTAGATGGTCACGAAACTCTTGGCTAAGGTATTCACCATCTCGATCTGATCGAAGTATCTTAATACTTTTGCTAAGTTGATTTTGTACTTCACTCTTGAATTCTTTGAACTTTTCAAAGGATTCTGACTTGTGTCTCACAAGATACACATAGCCATATCTACTGATATCATCAGTGAAAGTGATGAAGTACTGATAGCCTCCTCTAGCTACGACGTTGAAAGGGCCACATACATTAGTATATATGAGTCCTAACAACTCTGTCGCTCTTTCACCGTGTCCACTAAATGGAGTCCTGGTCATCTTGCCTAAAAGACAAGATTCACATGTCTCATATGATTTAAAATCAAATGAGTCCAGTAATCCATCCTTATGGAGCTGGGATATGTGACTCTCATTTATATGTCCTAAGCGACAATGCCAGAGATATGCTTGGTTCAAATCATTTGGTTTGAACCATTTGGTATTTATGTTATAGATTGGGTTCTCTGGATCTAGAAGATAGAGTCCATTTATCAGTGGTGCATTACAATAGAACATATCATTTAACATTATAGAACAACACTTGTCCTTTATGATAAATGAAAAACCTTTCTTGTCCAAACAAGATACTGAAATAATGTTCTTGGTTAATGCAGGTACATAAAAGCACCCTTCTAGTTCTAGGATAAGCCCAGTGGGCAAAGATAAGGAATATGTTCCTACAGCAATAGCAGCAACTCTTGCTCCGTTGCCTACTCGTAGGTTCACTTCGCCCTTGGTCAATGATCTAGCTCTTTGAAGGCCCTGCACATTAGTACAAATGTGAGAAGCACATTCGGTATCTAATACCCCAGAAGAAGAGATAGATAGATTGACTTCTATAACAAAAATACCTGAGGCAGAAGTCTCTCTTCTTTTCTTCTTTGCTTCCTCCAGGTAGAGTTTGCAATTTCTCTTCCAATGTCTGGTCTCACCACAATGGAAGCAGGTCCCTTCCTTAGGCACTTTGCCTTTGCCCTTGGATGTAGTAGAATTGGCCTTGCCTTTGGCTTGGGTCTTACTCTTGCCTTTAGGCTTCCATTTACCTTTGCCCTTGTTAACCATCAGTACATTACTGGTCTTGGCTTTCTTAAGATTGGGTTCAGCCGTTCTCAACATGCTGAGCATCTCAGGCAAAGGCTTGTCAATTTCATTCATGTTATAGTTCATGACAAATTGATTGTACCCTTCTGACAACGATTGCAGGATAATGTCAGTGGCCAATTCTTGTCCCAGTGGAAATTCTAGCCTTTCAAGGTTCTCGACATACCCAATCATCTTGAGTACGTGAGTTCCGACAGGAGTTCCTTCTTGTATCTTGCATGCAAATAGTGATTTTGACACCTCAAACCGCTCGTGCCTAGCTTGCCCTTGATATAGTTGTTTTAGGTGCTCAACCATATCATGTGCATTCATGTTCTCATGTTGCTTCTGAAGCTCAGAGTTCATGGTGGCAAGCATAAGGCATGATACATCAAGTGCATCATCTTGATGCTTCTTGTAAGCATCCTTCTCAGCACGGGTGGCGGTAGCAACGGGTGCTTCTGTAAGGGGTTGCTCTAGAACGTACAGTTTACGTTCTTGTTTGAGGACTATCCTCAAGTTCCTGTACCAGTCGAGGAAATTAGCTCCGTTGAGCTTGTCCTTCTTAAGGACAGATCGCAGAGAGAGTGTTCGACGTATTAGACGACATGGTGATATACAACAATACAACATGCAGAAATAAGTATCATATCTATATCACTTAATTAGGCCTTTAATTAAATAATACTCCCACTAAATTGTAGAGCTTTTGTAGGGGCTAGTCATGGATGTAGGCAAACCCAATTTGCCCACACTACTAGCTCCAAATCAAATAGCGACTACATTTATGTGGGACAAGATCCAAATTATACTTCATCTTGAGTTTGCTTTGGCTAATTGCCCAAGACTCGGTACAATTAGGTAGGTAACTTTTACCAATTACATCGTATGCAACTCTTGAAAAGGGTTAAGATTCACATTACACATCATCTTGAGTTAGCTTTGGCTAATCGCCCAAGACTTAGTATAATTTTTCTCTTACCCAATTTTCCCAACTTTTGGGATATGCCTCTAAGATTCTCAATCCAATTGAGGTGACTTAGTTAAGTCTCACCCAAAGTTCGATAGCGGAACATCACAATTGTCCTCTCGCACTCTACCAAGATAAAATGCGTTGCTTTGCTTTGGCAAACCCAACAACAAATGATCGAGGTAGTTTATGAGTACCGAACCTTGGTAGGCATATTGAGTTGACTTAATTAAGATTAACATCTAAGAATGCATCACATACACACACATAGCATATATCAACATATAAGCATTAAAACCGTGACATGGTTATGGCCCGTATGCTACGATCTTCTCAAGCCAATGAGAGGATCGATGGTCAACCTAGGGATAACATCTTCTCCAAGAGCATCCTCCGATCATCATGTGTGATTGGCATCCTCCTTGTCAATTCATTCTTCAATGGACACTCCATTCCTCTTTTGTATATTACAATGTAGGAAAACTCGAGTTACATTCGAATCTAAATCTAATTTTACAATTAGGAAGAATAGACATAAGACACGACACGCATGACGTATTATGAATTACAACATGCACACACACACATACATCCAATCACATTGGGGTTAAGGCCATAACCATTCACCATGTCATCATTTATACACAATAGATCTAGGACACTAATTTTATTATGAGTGCAAAAACAAAATTAGCCGCTTGAGCAGAAACTCACGGTGGTCCCGCTATAAAATTTCTTTTGTTAATCCTCGAGTGAGCCGCTGCCCAGATTCATCAACATGAATCCGAGACAGCTACGGTATGATCACTCGGACTCCCCTTTCCCAAGACATTCTCGGGGTTTCCTTACTCGGGACGACCCGAGCATCTGTCTTCCTGAGTGGCCTCGGGAAGCTGTCTGCTCGGTATGACCTCAGAGGTCAGTCTTCTTGAGTGGGAGGTCGGGAACCCGACTATTATATCATACAGTATATGTAACTCATAAAAAAAAACTCGTCCTACTTCTATATCACATATAAAAGCATAAAACTTTGTACGATCTTTCGCAAGTGGCTCTTATACCACTGTTGGGATCTTCAGGCGACATAAACATAAAAACACAGCGGAAACAAGATCCCTCGAGCGATCCATGCGAAAGAAAAACTCGTACGAAATCATCTATCTAATAGATCTATCTAAAGCGTATACCTTTGGAGCGTGCCCTTACGTTTATCCCGCTCGTCCAAGCGCCGCCGGATCTCTTGCACGTTCAAGTGTCTGTGCCTCTATTCGTATCCACACGAACACGATATCTTTACTTCGGAGAAGGACTACCTTAGTTGTGCTAGCAACTTGAGGTAGTTCACAAAACACCAAGAACCCAAGATGTGGGTTTCGGCCAAGATGGAGAAGAGAAGGAAGAGGGGAAAGAAAATGACATGTTGCCATCCAAATGACAAGGGAAAAACTCTTTTATACTCATATCATGAGGAGTTTTTGCCTTTTAAATTTCCCTTCATTAAACTTTTTAATGTAACTCTTTAACTTTTCATGTAACACTCTAATGGTGAGAAACTCTCCATCTTCCTCTCTTATTAATTCATTAAACATTTTAATGAATTAATATTTCATCCAAATGTGGTTGAGTCTATTCTAAATGAGTTTAACTCAAATTAGATCTCAATCCATAATCCAATTGGATTCACTTGAGTCTAACTCAATTAATCCAATTCCCATTAAATCATAGCCAAATCAAGATCAATTAATCTCTGAAGCATCGTATCCTTAGTGTGTGACCCAATAGGCTCTCGTAATGTTGGCAATGTGTCTAAACTAATTTAGACACAAAAGCAATGAGCGGCATCTAGCAATACATCAATGCTACCCAAGTAACAAGAAAGTCGAGATCCGACTTAACCTCCGTGACTATGGCAATGTATGACCTTGTCCTTCTATCCTTGATATCTAGATTGACCAATGAGGCATAGACTATGTCATCCTCAATCAATCTTGTGTTTCTTGATCCCCGAGTAGACTCACTCAAACAAATGAGCTCAATATCTCATATTGACTCATTTGAGCATGACCATGCGTTTTAGCAGTCCTACTCGATCAAGGGGCCCACAGATATAACTCCCGTCATATGGGAGGGATATATCCCATCTACATCACTCACATCCCTCCGCATAATTCATTACATACCCAGTGATAGCCTTTATAGTCCACCCTGTTACGGGTGACGTTTGACGATACCAAAATACATAACTCCTTATGTAGGGAACCGTAGTGAATTCAGGTTTAAGGACTATTCATACCAATAGTCACATGAGAAAGTTTATGACACTCATATGATAATCTAAGAAACGTTCTCATGGCGGGTCATTCAGTACACATTCTCTAATGTGTACCCATGTGTCAATTTGATATCACATATCCATGACTTGTGAGCTCAAGTCATCAGTTGACCTACATGCTAGTCTCCATGTATTAATATTATCCTTGAATATTAATACTTGACTAAGAATGATTTAGAGTAGTGTTCTCTACATTATCTCACTATCGATTCAACCAATCGATATAATGTAGATAAGAACCTACTACCCAAGGACATTATTATACTTAGTTATTTGGCACAAATACAAAGTAAGTATAATAACCAAACATGCCTTTATTAATGATAGAATATGATACAAAAATGTCCCCAGTCAATCATCACATAATTGGCTCTAGGGCTCCTACTAACAAGGACAAGCATGGAAAGAAGCTCCGACCTAGGTATTAGACTAAGGAGCAACAAGAACAATCTCGGGCAAATGAGAAGAAGGTAATAAATGTTTTGATTAATATTTTGCCTAACAATATTTTGATTAGTGTAGGGACATATACAAATGCATATGAGTTGTGGAATAAATTGGAAGAAGTTCATAAGAACCGTACACAAGCTCAACTTGTAGAAGAGCCCGAAGAAATAGGTTCAAGAGTCTAAGAAGACCAAGAGGAAGAAGAAGTGTCAACCTCATCAAGTGAGGTAGCACAATTAAGTGAAAAATCATCAACTTCCTCAAGAGAAGAAGAAGAAGTGTCAAATTTAAGAGTTGAGGGGGAGGAGAGACCCTCATCCACACAAGAGCAAGAAGAAGCTCCAACCTCCACCAAAGCCAAATCAAAAGAACATATTTTATGCTTTGGATGCAACAAAAGGGGACACTTCAAGGACAAGTGTCCACTAGGTAAGAAGGAGGTACTCTCTAAACCCAAGTCCATTCAATTTAAATCTAATGTGGGTTGTAGGGAAAGAAAAGAAAAGAAGCACATTAGGTGCTATACTTGTGGGGAGCTAGGACATTACCATACTCAATGTCCAAGGAAAGGAGAGCTTAAAAAAATGAACCACCTTAGAAGATGGGAGAAAGAAGAAAGGAAGAAAAGGAGCACACATCAAGGGGGAGTTCCAAGGGTAAGGGAAGTAATCCCTAACTTCACTTATGCTTCAAATGCTTCCATGAATGCTAGAAATGTTAATAATTGCTTGCCTAGATGTAATTTTGGCATTAAGTATCATGATAGAACTAAAAATACTATTGCGTGCCAAAATGTTCAAAAATCTATGATTTGTGATAAAACTAGGAGTTCTAGAACTAAGGATCAAGGCATCAACCCTAAGAAAGGGAGACATATGCCTAGAAAAATGGGTAGACCTAAGAATGATCAAGTTAGGTATAGTGATACTAAGGTTAGGAATTTAGAAAAGAAAAATCAAGTTTTGAGAGCAAAACTTGATAAATTAGAAAAGAACATAGATAGACTTATTAGAGGGTCCAAGGGATAAAATGTGCTACCAAAGGATCAAAACTATAGAAATGGTAGGCCGGGTCTAGGATATCACCCTAGGAAGGCAAATGTTAGTAAAAAGTCATATTCAAGGATGCCTTATGTTTATGGTAAAGAAAAGGTCAATAATGGAAAAGAAAAGCCATTTAAAGGAAAAGAAAAGGAATTGACCAAGAAAAAGGTTTATAGAGTTAAGAGAGTATTAGTGGAAGGTCAAGAAGCACCGAAGGGACACCGGTGTGGTCTTGCATTTGTGGATAAGTTACCTAGGGAGGTAACTAGAGCTAGAAGTCCAAGGGAGAGCCCTAGGAGCCAAAATGGGATCCATGGTCAATGGATCTCAGGAGGTTTTCTCAAAGGAGATTAGATGAAGTATGGAATGTGCCAAAAGAGTTGAAAGGATAAGGTTAGCCTTAATCCTAGGGAATTGGCATATTAAAAGGAAGATTTATGGAGAAAAAGGTGAAAATGGGATTATAATTGAGAGAAATTGGTTTTAATGTGTAAATACCATATAACACGATGCTATTAGTGCATTATGAATAAGTATGGGAGGAAGCATTAAGAAGAGGTCTAAATTAGAACTTCTAGTTGAGTTTAAATGACCCAATTTTGATAACTTTGAAGTTTGTACCAATCATAGGATTCGGAATAGTTTTGATTGAAAACATATTTTTCCCAAGTAGACATAGAATCCACAAATCTCTCTACGAAATTTCAGATTTTTTGGAGAGTTGTGGAATTAATTAGGCATTTTTGAAATTAGACTGAGAAACTAGGATTTCAGGTATCAGTCGACTAGCTCAGAGCCAGTCGACTGGTCCAGGACATAGAAACATTCTGTATATTTTATCAGTCGACTACCCCAAGGGCATTTGACTGATCTTGGCTGGAAAAACATTCCGTGAACTTTACCAGTCGACTGCCCTTGAGGGCAATCGACTGGTCCGTGGGATCTATAAAAGAACAGGCCACACGGGGTGGCCAAAACATAGGGTTTTGGTTGCCACCCCTTGCGAAAATCTTCTTCTCCTGAGCTCCTCTTGTGTTCTAAGCCTCTCCCAAGCTCTAAAATCCTTCCCTAAGCTTTCTCTAACCCCGATCTACGATCTAGGGTTTGTAAGATGTCTCCTCTCAAGTCTAGACTTCTAAATCGTCATCATGAAGCGATTGGCAAAAAGGTATCGGTGTTTACGGTTAATTTATCATTTAAACCATGATTTGGGACTAATGTGTTTATTTTTGCATGTTTTCCTTGTCTTTTTCCTTTGCGGGGTGGTTTGGTATACATGTATGTGTGTATTGCATATTAGGGCGGTCTCTAAAAGACCAAGAGGTGAGGGATCGTCTCACCAAGGTTGGGGAGACTCGGGAGAGTCTAGGTTTCGATCCGTAGAGTGTAGAAAAAGGTTCGACGAAAATGAGTTCATTATAATGAATTGTCGATACCTCAATAGGGCATACTTTCAAGAAAAATCCCCCCAAATCACCGAGATGGTTATATACTTTGGGATAGAGCAGTTAGTTTATTGTCAGCACGATATAAACATGGACCTGTGCAAAGAATTCTATGCCAATCTGACATGCATTAATTTTGATAGTAACCTTTATGAGTCCAGGGTAGCAGGAGTTCCCATTCCTTTCTCAGCCATGATTTTAGCTAGATTTTTGGAGTGTAGGGCATCGGATAATGCAACCGTATATTTTCCTATTGTTGTTGAGCCATTTATATTTCCTGATGTTACCCTTGACCAGATTCATATGCACTTCTTTAGAAGACATAGGCATGACACAGAACACATCTTTGATGCCAAACCTATGAGTCCATTTAGCCATGTGTTGTACAAAATTATCATAGAGTGTATCTTACCCATCGTCACCAAGGGGCGGGCTAGGATTAGACTGCCCCATCTAGTGATGATGTATTCCCTGGAGAGGAGATTAGATATTGATGTTGTTAGTGATATGAGAAAAGTGTCCTAAGGCAATCGCCTTATGATTGTAATCATTTATTTTAATAAATGAATATTTACTATTTGAGTATACATGTTTATGTATTTGATTGAGATCTTAAACTCATTTACTGAATGTCCGCAATACAATTCACAGCATGAGAGAATTTGTGATGAATTCACAACTAGTGATTATCTCTACATGTGCAATTGTGAAGTATTGAAATTGTCCCTAGTCGACGAATTGATAAATACGGACACTATCAATTCTGTTGAGACTAGCATGGGTTATTCTCTAATCAGCTGATTCTCACTGGCTGGTGACATTGGGATGTCCGAAGATAAACATGAATGCTAGTTAAGGGAACTAGTTCATTGGAGTGACTGGCTATAAAACTTCATATGGTAGTCTATATATAGATATGTCAGTGAAGTTCTTACTGCAGCTTATGTGCGATGATCCATTGACTTGCGGTGTTCAAGTCATCTTGGTCATGGAGACTTATACTTTGACATCTTTAGCAAGCACCTCCAAGGAGGTGTGGACCCAGGATGATTGGGTATAAGCCGAAGTGCCCGAAGATGTTTGAACAGCCTACAAAGGATTCACCACTCCTTGCGAGGAGATGTATACCCAAGGCCTATCGTCGGATTTTTACTCGAAGCCTCTGGCCAGAGCATGACATGTTCAGAGTATGAATCTCTTAGATACATGAGAGTAATTAGAATCCGTAGGACGAGAAAATGTTACTTGGGCTAGGTATGACGTAGTCAGCCTAGTGGGGACTGACACACATAGACCATGTCCTGAACCAAGTGGGTATAAGATGGTGAAGGGAATGGGGCACAATTCATTATAGCTGCTGAAGGGTTTCAGAATTGTTTCTGAGGTCAACCGTTGATCTTTCGATTAATTGGGGATCATGATGTACTACTAGGTGCCACTCATGATCGTTCTATAATTGGTTAATTATAGACGGCCAACATAAATCGAAAGCCTATTTAGTCACACGCACTACGAGTAATCCGAGGGATTTAAAACGAGTTGAAAATTAGATTTTCCAATCAAGAGAGATTAGGTTTGGTTGAGCCAAACGATAAGTCGAATCTGAATTTTTCAGAGACGCATCGGAAGCGTAAAATGGCTAAGTCTTTTGAAGACTTAATAGATGAATTAAATGAGTTTAATTCATTGGGGCATGGCCTGGATAGGCTGGCCAAAGAGGGTCCCCACCCTCTCTGCTTGGCTGGCCACAACAAAAGGAGGGAACCAAATTGTTTGGTTCAATTCAAAAAAAATCAAGTGTGGATTGTTTTATAAAATTATGGATGATATAAATTTTTATATAAATCAAGGTTTGGTTTATTTTTTCATGGAAATTAAAATGAACCATGGATTGGTTTATTTTATTTTATAAAATCAATCATGGATTGATTTACCATGATAAAGAAATTTATATAAAATTTATTTTTCATGGAAATTAAAATAAACCATGGATTGGTTTATTTTATTTTATAAAATCAATCATGGATTGATTTTCCATGATAAAGAAATTTATATAAAGAAATTTATATGATAAATTTCATATGAAAATTTATTCCATAAGAAAAAAGAGACTTGGTTGATTTTTATCATGAATTAAAATATAATTTTAACCATGATATAAAATCAAGACATGGCATGATGGAATAAGACATTGAAAATTTATATGATAAATTTCTTATGAAAATTTATTCCATAAGAAAAAAGAGACTTGGCGGTTGAGAGGCCACTAGATAAAGGACCCAAGGCAAGGCTTGGAGATCATTCGAAAAAATCTAAGTATTCTTGCTTGAGCTCTCTCCCTCTCCTCCCTTCTTCCTCTTGGCCGGCCACAAGCCTCTCCCCTTCTTCTTGCCGTGAGCACAAGGAGAAGCACCGAGGTGACGAAGTTCTTCCGTTGGACAATCTTCCTCTCCGCCATCATCACCTTGGGATTGGGCGCAAGTCATCTTCCTCCTTCGCCGGAATTGTGATTCCGGCCAACCTTGGTGGTGAGTTTTTTGATATGATTACTTCTCTCTTGGTTTCTTGTCGCTTCTCGGAGAATCTAGTAGTTCTCGAGAACACGAAACTCGTGGCTTTGCGAAGTCATCCCGAAGATACTCGGCGTGGACGCGAATAGAGGCGGAGCTTCCAAGGGACGCTTACGGTTGGATCTCGTCCCTTCCTTCGAGTTACGCGAGGTAACAAGTAAATTAGTTTACGTTTCTGCAAAATTTTAAATATATGATCATGTCTACACAAGATAAGGTTGCATGCTTAGATGTGTGGTTAAATAATTTGAGAAATTATTTATGCTAAACCTTCCGCTGCACGTAATTAATTTTAAAATTACGAACCCGCATCCATGTCAACATGCACCCGGTCCCAACAGTGGTATCAGAGCCGGTTAGTGTTCGACATAATCATATAATTGTTTTGTGGAAAACTTTGTCATGATCTCAATTTTGGAAAATTTTCCAATTATGGAAACTTTCCAATTATGGTAAATTTTAGATTTAGGAATTTCAAAGTTTGGAAATCCTCATGAAATTTCGCAAACTTTTGAAATATCCCTGTTTCTGAAATTTTATGATAATTGTGAAAACTTTCCATTTTTGGAAACTTTCCAATTTTGGAAATTCCTATTTTGGAAATTTCCAATTTTGGAAATACGTAAGTTTTCTTTGTACCAGAAACTTACAATTATTCTGAAATTTTTTATTTTTGGAAACTTTCCATTTATGGAAAGCTCGCAATTTTGGACACTTTCTTTGAAGAAAGTCTAGACAAATTATGGGAATATTAATTGACATTTAAATTCATAATTGGAAATTAAATTATTTACCAAATTCTTTATTTTGGATTGAGCCTCGGGGAGCCGTCCAATTTAAAGTTAGTTGTTATAATTAAATTTCCTAAATTGAATTTAAATTGTCAAATGTTTAATTTGGATTGAGCCTCGGGGAGCCATCCAAATTATATTATCAATTAATTCTTATTTTGGATTGAGCATCGGGGAGCCGTCCAAATTAAGTTATTTATTGATATTAATTTTCCATAAATAAAATATGTGATCAAATCTTGGAAATTTTTGAGGTGATTCTCAAACGATAATTTCCTTATTTGATTTATGAGGTGATGCTCTTACATATTATTGTCTCCAAAATTAATTAGAAAAATTATTTCCTATAGAGTATATTTCCTTAAATAAGATTTTCATGAAAATAATATGTGGTTGAATTAAGGGAATCTGTCTCTTAATTTAATAAGATTTGATTTAGAGAAATCAAAGTCTTAAACATATTATTTCCGAAATTGATTATGACAATTTAGGAAATTGTTTCCCAAAACAATTCCTTGAATAAAGTATGAAATTAGAATTAAGAAATCCGGTTCCTAATTCAATTAATGAGACTTGATAAATTAAGTCACATACATACTTTATTAAGGAAATCGTTAGAACATGACATAATTATATGTCATGAATGTGCTTAAAAGAAAAAGGATGAGACCCAAAACCCTTACAAAATATTAAGGCCAACACCTTTCATTAATATGGTTAGAACTAGAGTTTTGTTTCTCGTTTGGGTTGATGGACACATCCATGCCCGACTTGAACCTCAACATGTTCAAACCATGGAATTAGTTTATGATTAATATAGTTGGAGTCAGAGGTCAATCCTTAGTTTTGGTTGTTGGACACATCCAAGTCTGACTAAACGGTTGAATGAGCTCCAACCATATTAAAACTATTTCTTGATTAATGGGTCAGCCTTAAGCTTGGAGCATCGATTTGTTGTGCCACAGCCAAGGTCGATGTAAAGAGAGGTGCAGTTGGGTGCTATGTATAATGTTGCATACTTGTTAATGATTTAACAACCCAATGATTTATGCAAACATTCAATTAGTTGATAGCATAATGTGATAGTTACATATATGTAATATGTAATCGGTATAATTACCTACCTTCATAGCTAAGAAAAACTTGATGGCCCCAGCCATGGTTGTTCTTATCTATGGTTGGATATCATCCTATTTGGAGATGTTCCTACGATCTCCCGAATTGATAAAAAGGGTTATTCAATTCAAATATAAATAGGAATTAATTAATGTATATTGATGCATTCTTCTCATCACATAACCTCAATTTGTATTTCTAGGATAATCACCTGATCATGTCTTCTCTGAATTTACATTCCATTTTGGACACCAATAAGTTAACTAAGGACAAAAGGATTGAAAAGGCACCAAAAGGCACTTGCCATCACTGCGGCAAGAAGGGCCACTGGCGAAGAAACTGCAAGGTTTATCTTGAGTCCTTGAAGAAGAAGGCATCCGATGCCCCATCTTCTTCAGACATCTTCGTTATTGAATGTCACTCTATTTCCTCGTACACCTGGGTACTTGATACTGGTTGTAGCTCACATATATGTAATGACATACAGAGGCTAAGGAATAGAAGAAGACTTGTCAAGGGAGAAGCGAATTTGCGAGTTGGAAATGGAGCAAAGATTGCTGCTATTGCCATCGGAACATATTTGCTAAAACTCCCTACTGGACTTATCTTAGAATTGGATAATTGTTATTTTGTTCCTTCGTTAATAAAGAACATTGTATCTATTTCATGCTTGAATGAAAAGGGTTACCATTTAACTTTTAGTAACAATTGCTGTTACATAACTTTAAATGGTGTTCTTTTTGGGGCCGAAACTTTATGCAATGGTATCTACACGTTAGATTTATCCGGTGACATTTTCAATATCGAAGTTAGCAACAAACGTGCTTGAATAGATAATCAAATAGACTCCTACACGTGGCATTGTCGTCTTGGCCATATAAGCAAGAAACGCATGACCAAATTACATCAATGTGGAATTCTGGAATCATTTGAACCCGGTTCATTTGATACATGTGAATCATGCTTAAAAGGCAAGATGGCCAAATTACCCTTTTCTGGAAAAGGTAAACCAGTGGGAGAATTGCTTGGTCTAATACATACTGATGTATATGGACCAATGTCAACTCTTGCACAAGGAGGCTATAGCTACTTCATTACCTTTATCGATGATCACTCACGATTTGGGTATGTGTTCTTAATGAAACACAAATCTGAAGCTTTTTAGAAATTCAAAGAGTTCAGAAGTGAAGTAGAGAAACAGCTTGGCAAAGGTATTATGATACTTCGATCCGATCGGGGTGGTGAATACTTAAGTCAAGAGTTTCAAGATTATCTTAGGGACAATGGGATATTATCTCAATGGACTCCGCCATATACATCGCAGCATAATGGTGTATCTAAAAGGCATAACCGAACCTTGATGGACATGGTTAGATCTATGATGAATCATGCAACTCTTCCAAAATACTTTTGGGGCTTTGTGCTTAAGACAGCTGTTTACTTGCTAAACAGCGTCCCGACCAAGGTAGTCTATACTACTTTATATGAGACATGGAATAGTAAGAAACCTCATTTACCTCACCTAAAGATATGGGGATGTTCTGCTTATGTAAAGCGGGCTGTATCAGACAAATTGGATGCTAAGTCTGATAAATGTCTATTTATTGGATACCCTAAGGAAACGAAAGGTTACCAATTCTATCATCCCTTGGAACAAAAGGTGTGTGTTTCAAGGCATGCTGTATTTCTAGAAAAAGAATTTCTTTTACAAGAAAACAGTGGGAGTAGCATTGAACTTGAAGAAGTTCAAGGAACTCCAATAGACATTACAGAGACACCTAGTCTAGACCCACAACCAATAACACATAATGATGAGCTATCAGTTGAACCTAAAACAATACCACTTCTTCGTAGGTCTGATAGGACACGCAATATTCCAGAGAGATATGGATTTCTCATAAGTGAATCGAACGACGTGTTACTCATTAGCGATGATGAACCTATCAGTTATGAAGATGTTCTGAAAAATTCAGAAAGGGATAAATGGCTTGAAGCCATGAAGTCGGAAATGGATTCCATGTACAAAAATTAAGTATGGGACTTGGTTAACCTACCTGAAGGGATTAAGCCCATAGGGTGCAAGTGGGTTTTCAAGAAGAAAACCGACATGGAAGGTAATGATGTTACCTTTAAGGCTAGATTAGTGGCAAAAGGATATCGTCAGAAACAAGAAATTGATTATGACGAAACCTATTCGCCAGTAACTATACTTAAATCCATTCGGATGGTCCTGGCCATAGCAGCTCATTATGATTATGAGATATGGCAAATGGATGTGAAAATAACTTTTCTTAATGGAAACCTGCTTGAGGATGTATACATGATACAACCTGAAAGTTTCACATCGGTTGATAAAACCAAAGTATGCAAGCTTCGACGATCCATATATGGACTAAAGAAAGTATCCAGGTGCTGGAACATCCGTTTTGATGAGACAATCAAAGAGTTTGATTTCTCACAAAATCCTGACGAACCTTGTGTGTACAAGATGGTTAGTGGGAGTGCAGTTGTATTCCTAGTGTTATATGTTGATGACATATTACTTATAGGAAACGATATATCAGTCTTACAGTTAGTTAAAATTTGGTTGTCCAAAACTTTCTCCATGAAAGACCTAGGAGAAGCAACCTATATCCTTGGGATTAGAATCTATAGAGATAGATCAAAACAGTTGCTTGGTCTTTCGCAGTCTACATATATAGACTGAGTGCTAGAAAGGTTTAGCATGTCGGAATCCAAGAAAGGTTATCTTCCCATCAGGTATGAGATCAACCTTTCGAAGTCTATGTGTCCGCGCACAGAAGGCGAGAGGATTTGCATGAATAAGATTCCTTATGCATCCGCGATAGGATCTATCATGTATGCTATGTTATGTACTAGGCCCGATGTATCGTATGCTCTGAGCGTCATAAGCAGATACCAGTCTGATCCAGGAATGGATCATTGGGCGGCTGTCAAGACAATCCTCAAGTACTTAAGAAGAACTAAGGATGTGTTCCTAATATATGGAGAAGGTGATATGGTAATACGTGGGTATACAGATGTCAATTTCCAGACAGATAAGGATGACTCCAAATCTCAGTCCGGATACGTATTTATTTTGAATGGTGGTTCAATAAGTTGGAAGAGTTCCAAGCAAGACTCCGTAGCGGATTCTACCATGGAAGCGGAATATATTGCAGCTTCGGAAGCAGCAAAGGAAGCAGTCTGGATCAAGAAGTTTGTCTCAGAACTTGGTGTGGTTCCAACCATTGATGAAGCAATATCGGTTTATTGCGACAACAATGGAGCTATTGCACAAGCGATGGATCCAAGGTCTCATCAGCGATCCAAACTTGTGCTTCGCCGCTATCATCTAATCAGAGAGATTATAAGTAGGAATGATATACAAATTGAGAAAATTCCCACTGAAAGGAATTTAGCGGATCCTTTAGCTATGGCCATGCCTCAAAGGAAGTTTGAGGGTCATGTTAGAACCTGTGGTATTGGATACCGTAGCGATTGGCATTAGGCCAAGTGGGAGTTTGTTAGTGATATGAGAAAAGTGTCCTAAGGCAATCGCCTTATGATTGTAATCATTTATTTTAATAAATGAATATTCACTATTTGAGTATACTTGTTTATGTATTTGATTGAGATCTAAAACTCATTTACTGAATGTCCGTAATACAATTCACAACATGAGAGAATTTGTGATGAATTCACAACTAGTGATTATCTCTACATGTGCAATTGTGAAGTATTGAAATTGTCCCTAGTCGATGAATTGATAAATACGGACACTATCAATTCTGTTGAGACTAGCATGGGTTATTCTCTAATCAGCTGATTCTCACTGGCTGGTGACATTGGGATGTCCGAAGGTAAACATGAATGCTACTTAAGGGAACTAGTTCATTGGAGTGACTGATTGTAAAACTTCATATGGTAGTCTACATATAGATATGTCAGTGAAGTTCTTACTGCAGCTTAAGTGCGATGTTCCTTTGACTTGCGGTGTTCAAGTCATCTTGGTCATGGAGACTTATACTTTGACATCTTTAGTAAGCACCTCCAAGGAGGTGTGGACCTAGAATGATTGGGTATAAGCCAAAGTGTCCGAAGATGTTTGAACAACCCACAAAGGATTCACCACTCCTTGCGAGGAGATGTATACCCAAGGCCTATCGTCGGATTTTTACTCGAAGCCTCTGGCCAGAGCATGACATGTTCAGAGTATGAATCTCTTAGATACATGAGAGTAATTAGAATCCGTAGGACGAGAAAATGTTACTTGGGCTAGGTATGACGTAGTCAGCCTAGTGGGGACTGACACACATATACCATGTCCTGAACCTAGTGGGTATAAGATGGTGAAAGGAATGGGGCACAATTCATTATAGCTGCTGGAGGGTTTCAGAATTGTTTCTGAGGTCTACCTTTGATCTTTCGATTAATTGGTGATCATGATGTACTACTAGGTGCCACTCATGATCATTCTATAATTGGTTAATTATAGACGGCCAACATAAATCGAAAGCCTAATTAGTCACACGCACTACGAGTAATCCGAGGGACTTAAAACGAGTTGAAAATTGGATTTTCCAATCAAGAGAGATTAGGTTTGGTTGAGCCAAACGATAAGTCGAATCTGAATTTTTCAGAGACGCATCGGAAGCGTAAAATGGCTAAGCCTTTTGAAGACTTAATGGATGAATTAAATGAGTTTAATTCATTGGGGTATGGCCTGGATAGGCTGGCCAAAGAGGGTCCCCACTCTCTTTGCTTGGCTGGCCACAACAAAGGGAGGGAACCAAATTGTTTGGTTCAATTTATAAAATAAATCAAGTATGGATTGTTTTATAAAATTATGGATGATATAAATTTTTATATAAACCAAGGTTTGGTTTATTTTTTCATGGAAATTAAAATGAACCATGGATTGGTTTATTTTATTTTATAAAATCAATCATGGATTGATTTACCATGATAAAGAAATTTATATAAAGAAATTTATATAAAATTTATTTTTCTTGGAAATTAAAATGAACCATGGATTGGTTTATTTTATTTTATAAAATCAATCATGAATTGATTTACCATCATAAAGAAATTTATATAAAGAAATTTATATGATAAATTTCTTATGAAAATTTATTCCATAAGAAAAAAGAGACTTGGTTGATTTTTATCATGAATTAAAATATGATTTTAACCATGATATAAAATCAAGACTTGGCATGATGGAATAAGACATTGAAAATTTATATGATAAATTTCTTATGAAAATTTATTCCATAAGAAAAAAGAGACTTGGCGGTTGAGAGGCCACTATATAAAGGACCCAAGGCAAGGCTTGGAGATCATTCGAAAAAAATCCAAGTATTCTTGCTTGAGCTCTCTCCCTCTCCTCCCTTCTTCCTCTTGGCCGGCCACAAGCCTCTCCTCCCTTCTTCTTGCCGTGAGCACAAGGAGAAGCACCGAGGCAACGAAGTTCTTCCGTTGGGACGATCTTTCTCTCCCGTCATCATCACCTTTGGATTGGGCGCAAGTCATCTTCCTCCTCCTCGTCGGAATTGTGATTCCAGCCATCCTTGGTGGTGAGTTTTTCCGATATGATTACTTCTCTCTTGGTTACTTGTCGCGTTCTCGGGGAATCTAGTAGTTCTCAAGAACACGAAACTCGTGGCTTTGTGAAGTCATCCCGAAGAAAACTCGGCGTGGACGCGAATAGAGGCGGAGCTTCCAAGAGACTCTTACGGTTGGATCTCGTCCTTTCCTTCGAGTTACGCGAGGTAACAAGTAAATTTGTTTACGTTTCTGCAAAATTTTAAATATATGATCATGTCTACACAAGATAAGGTTGCATGCTTAGATGTGTGGTTACATAATTTGAGAAATTATTTATACTAAACCTTCCGCTGCACGTAATTAATTTTAAAATTACGAACACGCATCCATGTTAACATGCACCCGGCCCCAATAGATGTCTCCCTGCATGTGTTTACAGCCATTTGTCATTTTTCCCAGAGTGTCAATGGGAAAATTTACATGCCTTTCTGTTATGCCCTGACTGAGTTCATTCAGTTACGGGGTATCCGTGTGTCTAGCGGTCAGCTCTGACACCTGTCCAAGGATTACGATCAGATCGACACACGCCAGCTATCCTTGGTAGGCATAGAGTGCAGGCAGGGGGAGTTTGTCTGGAGGCAGCGTCCAAAATCCTCCAGCTCTGATGAGGAGCTAGCTGATGGAGTTACACGCGAGGAGTTCTCTTAGCTCCGGGCTGACGTTCACGGCCTTCGAGAGGACCTCCAGAGTTATCAGCAGCAGTAGCTGGGCTTCCAGCAGATGATTCAGCGGGAGTTTCAGGGGTTCCAGAGCCGGCAGGACCAGATGTCACATATCAGGCCCCTCCTCCTCATCCAGATGGCGATGATATGATGTTGACTTGTTTGTCTTTGATAGGCTTTTGTGTTGAGAGTGCTTTATTTGAGTATTACATATATCTCTCAAACACGTATTCTGGCATTGCACTATTTAGCTACTTCGGGGCTACGGCCCTTGTGATACTCTTGTGTTACTTTCCTACTTTTTATTTTGGAATCATGTATGCACCATTTATTTATGCTTTATGATATATTATGAATTTTTATGTCATGATGTGCCTTTGCTTTTATTGGTTGCTATTAAATGATAGGATATGGGTTTGGTTTAAATTCCTTGTTTGTGTTCCTATGCTTTGTGTAATGTTTTACTACATGATTTAAGGTTAAGGTTATGGAATAAGGTTTTATAGATATCATGAAATATTAAGGAAAAGTGATAAGTCCCTATGCATCTAAGGTTAAGAAATATGAAGGGGGGAATTTTTATCACATTGAAAAGGCATAAAGCAAAGGGAAGAATTGAGGGCAATTTTATATGACAAATGATCATGGTAAGAGTTGGCAAACACATAGAATGTTGGATGGAATTCAAAGTTGATACAAATGTGCCAAATTTTGGGGAATTTTAGGTTTGTACCAAAAGTCAAGCATGGTTGTTGTTTTTCATAAAACAATATTTTTTTAGGATAGAGTATATCCCAACAAAAGTGTTTGCACAATTTTACATTTTTCAGAATTTTCTAGAATTTTCTAGGGGTTTCTGAAATTGGGTTGGAAAATCAGAAACAGGCGTATCAGTCGACTGCCCTGGGGGCAGTCGACTGGTGGTTAGGGCAGAATGTGAATTGGTGATTTCTGAGGGGGTTTTCAGAAATCTGGTAAGTTCTATTTGGCACTTGGGGTAGTATTGCTTGGAACAATCTTTTTGATGGTGTCAAAGGGGGAGAACTTGGGTGTTAAGTTAGGTTTGGGTTGGAACTTAACTGTGGTTGGTTTATGAAACTTGGGTGTTAAGTTGGGAGAACTTAACTTGTCTTAAGTTTCAAGTTGGGAATAACTTAACGTGATGTTGGCAATGAGAATTGAAAATTGGGAGAAAGCATAGGTTAAGGGGGAGGTTGTCACTTGTTTGTTATGCTTTGTTTTTCAATTGCTATTGCTATTGTTGTTATGTTTACTTAACTTAACATATTGCCACACATCAAAAAGGGGGAGATTGTTGGGGCAATCAGCCCTAAGATGATCTGGAGAATCATGGGGTTTTGATGTGTGTGGTCAATATGGTTAAGATA
This sequence comes from Boesenbergia rotunda, assembly GCA_024364735.1. Taxonomy (NCBI): domain Eukaryota; kingdom Viridiplantae; phylum Streptophyta; class Magnoliopsida; order Zingiberales; family Zingiberaceae; genus Boesenbergia; species Boesenbergia rotunda. Next base: position 71,329 of record JAGFNQ010004000.1, on the reverse strand, counting down.
GGGTTTGTTGTTGGACTAACATGTGTATGTGAGTGTGCAGATTTGCAGGTACACATGGACTTGGTTGATGTCTTCAGGTGAAGGATGGCATGGAGGCAAGCTGGAGGCTTGTGTGAGCATCCGAGAGACCGTGGATAGCAGGGACGATGAGCCGAGGGACGCGGACATCAAGGCGTATGTGAAGGATAGCATCGAGGCAAACTGGAGGCTTGCGTGCGCATCCGAGGGACGAGGGCCGAAGATGAAAAGGGCGTGAAGGCAACAGTCGAGGCTGCTGGTGAAGAGTCGACCAGGTTGTGAGGGTCCTAGTGTGAGTCGTTGTACTTGAGAACTAAGCTGGGAGGGTTCAAGTGCGGAGTGAAATGTACTCGGGGAGTGTAACCCTAGGGTTAGGTTCGGACCAGTCGACTGCTCTGAGCAGCCGACTGGAATAGGCTGCTGGATTCGAACGTTGTACTGTAACGGTCGAATCTGAGTGGGACCAGTCGACTGCCCAAGTGGCAGTCGACTGGTAGTGTCTATTTCAGACTTGAGCTCTATTTAAAGGAGCTCGTTTCATACTTTCTTTTCTTGGTGAAACTTGGTTAGAGTGAGTTAGTAGCCTGGTGATCTCAGGTAGTATCCAGATCTTGTGGAGAGGTTTCTCCACCCACATGGAGCTACACAATCTAGCCGGAGGTGCTCCGGGGAATCATCCACCTACGGATTAGGGATCGCCCACCTTACGGGCAGCCGTGGAGTATCTCCGAACCAAGTAAATCATGAGTTTCTTCCTTGTTTAAGTTTAGTTTAGTTTTATTGTAGTATATTCCGCTTGCGCAACTAACCGTGTAGGAAGAAAGAGTTCGAAAAGTGCTATTCACCCCCCTCTAGCAACGTCAACGATCCAACAGAGACAGGCGCCCCAGTGAAGGGCTACTCCAAGCACTCAAAGCAAACTGCCACACAAGCCTCTGAATCAGTCATTGAGGCACCTGTGTTAATACAGGCACCCCAGTTAGCTCAGGCACCCTAGTTGAGGGGATAAGCGCTGGCCAAGTCTGCGGATTGAGGTTCCAGCAAAACAGGGCACGTGTCAGGCGCCCCCTTCAACACAGGCGTCCCAGATATGACTATATAAGGGGGTTCACCCCCTTGGATTCAATATCAATTGCTTTCAACACATTCGTTCAAGCGCTCCGCTCCAACAATCTCCGTACTCGAGATTCAAGCGCCTACGATGACCCGCGGCTCCGAACTTCTAACTTCTCCGATCGTCGGTATAAAAATAATTTTATTGCTGTATTCTTTTTAATTCTATATTCAACTTCATCTTGTAAAACATTTGACGAAATATAGAATTGCCCATCATAAATGGTCAAGGATTGTGGGCCTTGGAGTAGGAGCCGACTACGACTCCGAACCAAGTAAAAACAAAAAGTGTTAGCCATTGTTTTTCTTTTCCGCTGTGCAATTACTCTACGCTTTCCGAAAAAGTTTTGACGATCGATATTCACCCCCCTCTATCGATTCAATCCGATCCCACAAGTGGTATCAGAGCGGGTGACTCAAACTTGGTGCATACACCAGTTGAGAATTTTTTTTGGATTTTCAAATTTTAATATTTTTCTGCTCGTATTTTTCTCGTTAATCAAGGTTGGTGCAACACCACTCGATTCTTTTTCGTTATTAATATTTTTCCTGCACTACTAATCTAAGACTTAGTCTTGGAACGAGTTTCATTCTATTATTTGTCAGTTAAACTCTAATGGCCATGTAAGAGAGATACAACATTGCCAGACCCCCTCTTTTCAGTGGAGAAGACTTCTCCTACTGGAAAAGCATGCAGGATGGAAGTTCACCTGAAAACTCAGGTGGACATGTGGATCATTATCCAGTCTGGACTGGAAATTCTGAAAAATGCACAAGGCGTGGTGCAACACTATACCGAGTAGGACGGCCCACTAAAGAAGAAGATCGAGGCTGACACGAAAGCTACCCAAACTTTACAATGCGGCCTAACAAAAGAGGAGCTGAACCGTGTAGGACCCTTCAGTAGCGCCAAGGAGCTCTGGAATTAGCTGATTGAGCTACACGAAGGTACATCTGACACCAGAATTAGCAAAAGAGATCTGTTGCTCAACAGACTCTATACAATAAAGATGCACTACGACGAGACTGCAGCTCAACTCCATGCCAGGATCCAGGAGCTGATGAACGGGATGCACACCATAGGTCACAAGGTTGAAAACCGTGACCTAATATGGTATACTTTGAATTAATTCCCGAGAAACTCACTGTGGGCATCTATGGTGGATGCCTACAAGGTTTCCTGGAATCTTTCTGAAATAAAATTAGATGAGTTATTTTCTGAGTGAGAACTGCATGAACATACTAATACTACTTTGGTCGAGAAGGGTATAGCTTTTGTTGCAAGTAAAACTCAGGGAAAAACTCTGAAGAAGAAACCTCAACCAGTACCTGAATCCGACTCAGACTCGGAATCAGATGACAGTGAAGGGGATCGTCCCAAATTGGTCCGGCTAGGTCGCGATTATTACAAAGAACTTAAGTACCAAACGAGCAAGATGAAGTCAAGCCGGAGAAAGGAAGATCCAACAGAACCTTCAACAAGTCAGAAAAGCAAAAGCAACATCACCTGCTACGAGTGCAACCAGAAGAGACACTTCAAATCGGAGTGCCCCAACCGAAAGGAAAACAAGAAGGCGCGGAGGAAGAAGGCTCTTCAAGCCACCTGGGATGAGTCATCCTCCGAAGAAGAAGAAGAAGTCCCACACGCAAACCTACTCACCTTGACCGCCTTGGAAGACGTCGACTCCGGATCAGAATCGGAACCAAATGAGGACCTCAACAACGGAAGACTCACAATCTCGGAGGACGGACAAATCACGGTAAGATGTTATCCAGAATCTGTATTATCTAAATTTATTTCTTATCTGTCCCGAAACTTGGCGAAAGCCAAAATTCGGGTTGAGTCCCTCCGATAGGAAGTAAAACTCCTGAAAGAGGAAGTCAACTCGAGTCTCTTGACTAAGTCAATTCAAGAAGAAAACTCAACTCAAGTTAAAAAAACTTGAGGAAAAGAATTCCTCCTTGAAAACTCAAGTCAAGGAGCTCAGGGTTGCCTTAGAACGATTTACTTAGGGTTCCAAGAGTCTAGACATGATCCATGGAAAACAGAAGTCCGTTCTCAATCGATCCGGACTAGGTTATCGAACCAAATCGCGACAATGGTCGTATTATTCTGTATTGAACCAACCTAGAACCCAAGTCCAAGCATGGGTCCCTAAGCTGTGTTTAACTAAACAAGCTAGACCAAATCAGTATTGGATCCCCAAGGACAAGATTCACATCTTGCCTAACCCTTATCGAGGCTTCAGTCTAGGGGGAGCCAATACAAAGACCATATTTATAATTAGATGATTTTTTTTTTGCCTGCTTGCTTGTTTAATTTTTTTTTTTTGCAATGTTATTATTATGCTTAGACTTAGGAATAGTTTAAGGACAAACGATTTATTTGAAATTAGAACAACATAGTATTAGGTGGAGGTGAGATGATAGTACGTTAGGAATGCCTTTCTAATAAGGTCAAGTAAGGTAAGGCGTACCCTACTCGGTCTGTTTAGTCTGGTGGAACTAGCCGAAGCTACTAATCCAAGACCTAAACTAGTTAGATCAAAATTTTTCAAGAAGTAATTTGATAATGAAATTTTGATAAAAGGCTTTGTCAAAGAAAGAGATTGTTGCTCTAATAAGGCTACGGCCAAAGAAGGCCTCTGTGTCTCGCCAAGACCTGGAAGCCAATTTTTGAAATTCAAATTCAATTTACTATTTGATAAATTTGAATCTAACATAAATTTCAATTAATCCTAGATTAAAACATATTTTCAAAATCAATAATGCTAAACTCAACAATTTTGTTTTCAAAATTAATTCAACATTTTCAAAATTAATCATTTTTCAAAAATTTAAACCTTTTTAAACTTGACTCACAAAATCCATAAGATTAACATATTTGATAACATTAGATATGGGTGAGACAGACTAGGTAGCGAAATTCAATTTAAGCTATCCCTACTTCTAATGGATCCAAATCAAATACATACTTTATGTGTAGGAACATAAAGATTTGGACCAGTGGATGTTGGATAATGGATGCTCCAGACACATGACTGGGGATAAAATGAAATTCACCAAAATCAAGTTCAAAAACCTAGGCTCAGTAACATTTGGCAACAATGCTACACTCAATGTAATTGGGTCAGGCAACATTGAACTCAATTCTGACTTTATTAGTAAGAAAGTACTCTTGGTTGAAAATTTTAAATTCAATTTGCTTAGCATTAGTCAACTTTGTGATACTGGTTACATAGTGGCTTTCACCAACTCTGACTGCCTTATTAGAAACCTTCAAGACTCAGAAATAACTCTTAAGGATACTAGGAAAAACAACGTCTATACTATTAACTTACCTATAGTATCCAAATGCTTTTTGACTCAATTAGAAGAACTTAACCTTTGGCATATGAGATTAGGTCACACACATGTCAAACTGATTTCTAAAATTACCCAACATGTGTTGGTGCAGACAGCACCCAAGTCAAACCTGTGTTTTGATAATGGCAAAGGGTTCAAAAGTTAAGAGGTAATGTTTATCTAACATGCTCATTAAGTGTGCAGGATACAAAGCCCTAGCGAAGGACTGCTAGGCACCTGGCGAAGGACTGCCAGGATACAAAGCCCTAGCGAAGGACTGCTAGGCACCTAGCGAAGGAATGTCAGGATACAAAAGCCCTAGCGAAGGACTGCTAGGCACCTGGCGAAGGAATGCCAGGACACGAAGACCTGGCGAAGGACTGTTGGGCACCAGGCGAAGGATTGCTTCGTACTGAAGACCTGGCGAAGGACAGTTGTGCAAAAGTCCAACCGGTGGAGTCGGTTGGCAACAGGTAACTTCTCCTGAGAGGAGTAGGTGAGGACGCGTTCCCCGTTGAGGGAACAGTAGGCGTCGGTTCGACCTAGGGCTCCATTTTGGAGACCCAAAGTCAGAACCAAGACAGCTACGGCTGTAAGACTTACTAACATATTTGCTCTATCTTGTTTGGTACTAACCCTAGATGCAGGACTGAAGGAACGAGTGTCTGCAGCTCAGAAAGCCTCAAAGGAGTGAGGCAGCAGCTGGGTTGGGCGCCCGGAAGGACCCGAGCGCCCTAAGTACAAGCCAAACATGAGTTCAGCAAAAGTATGTTTCGGAAGCTCACTGGGCGGGGCGCCCCCGTGCTCCGGGCGCCCCGGATGCCTCGGGCGCCCCGGGCTCAAGCCAACAAAGTGGATAGAGTCAAGCCAGCGAGAAGCCAGCGGATTGAGTCAACCAGGGTGCCCCCAGCATCTCGGGCGCCCCCATAGTCAACTCTCAGCACTATTCGAGTGGGATAAGGGCTGATCGAGACTTGCTCGGATCGGCTGACACGTGGGGGGGGGGGCGCCCCAGGAGGCTATAAATAGCATCTCGACCCCAAGGCTTCAGAGATCACTACTTCCAACGCAATTACGCTCTTCTACTCAAGCGCTTTGCTCCAAAAACCTCCCAACTCGAGATACAAGCGCCGACGATGTCCCTCTGCTCCGAGATACATTTCACACCGGACGTCGGTAACGAAGAGCTGTCCTTTTAAGTTTACTGTACTGCAATTATAACATCTGTTTGTAAACCTTTTTGCGCACATAAAGAATTGCCCGCAGTAAACGGTCAACGACCGTGGGCCTTGGAGTAGGAGCTGACCGCGACTCCGAACCAAGTAAATCGTGGTGTTTGCGTTTTGGTTTTCGTGTTAATTTTTCGCTGTGCATACTCTCTCTAAATCCGAAACGGTTTACGATATTCACCCTCCCCTCTATCGTATTCTCTCGATCCAACAAGTGGTATCAGAGTGGGGAAGCTCAAATTTGGTGCAACCACCAATTTGAGAATTTTTTGGATTTTTTTAAAAAGGTTTTTTTTTAATTCTTATCGTTAATCGAGACCAGTGCAACACCCCTCGATAATTATTTTTCTTTATCCCGCACTACTAATCGAAGACCATGTCTTGGGACAGAGTTTTCCTTTCTTTTCTCTCTTTTTCAGGTAAACTCCTTAATGGCCATGCAAGAAGGCTTCAGCACCGCAAGACCACCGCTCTTCAGTGGGGAGGACTTCTCCTACTAGAAGAGCAGAATGGAGGTCCACCTGAAAATTCGAGTGGACATGTGGATAATCATCCAGTCCGGACTGGAAATACCAAGGAATGCTGATGGAGTACAACAATCTTACATTGAATGGGACGCTGAACTCAAAAAGAAAATTGAAGCCGATGCCAAACTGACCCAAACATTCCAATGCGGCCTAACAAAAGAGGATCTGAACCGGGTGGGTCCATTCAACAACGCCAAAGAACTCTAGGGTAAGTTGATCGAACTACATGAAGGAACCTCCGACACTCGAATCTGCAAGAGGGACCTTCTGCTGAACAAGTTGTACACCATCAAGATGAACGCAGGCGAATCAGCAGCTCAGCTCCACACTAGAATTCAGGAGCTGATGAACGATCTACACACCATCGGTCACAAGGAAGAAAACCGTGACCTAATAAGGTATGCCCTTAACGCTTTCCCAAGAAACACCTTGTGGGCATCTATGGTAGATGCTTACAAAGTTTCTAGGGATCTTTTCAAAATCAAGTTAGATGAACTTTTTTCTGAATTAGAATTGCATGAGTAGACTAACTGCAATCTGGCCGAGAAAGGCATTGCCTTTGTTGCAGGTAATGCTGGAAAGACAATCAAGAAGAAGCCTGCACCCGAGTCTGATTCAGATTCAGACTCAGAAGACAGCGAGGGAAATCGGCCTAAGATGGTTCGGCTAGCCCGAGACTATTACAAAGAGCTAAAAAAACCAGACCAACAGAAGGAAAGCCAGCCGAAGAAAGGAAGAATCAGCTGAACCCTCGAATGAAAAGTACAAACCCAACGTGACTTGTTACGAGTGCAAGAAGAAGGGTCACTACAAGACTGAATGCCCCAACCTGAAGGAAACGAAGAAGACAAGAAAGAAGAAGGCACTTCAGGCAACGTGGGACGAGTCTTCCTCTGAAGAAGAAGAAGAAACCCCTCAGACGAACTTGCTTGCACTAACCGCTTCAGAAGAAATCGAGACCGAGTCAGAGTCGGAGCCGGACGACGGCAAACTTACGTTCTCAGAAGACGGCGAAATAACTGTCAGTGGTTTTTTAAGAAATCAATTATGCGAATTAATTTCTTATCTTTCTCGAGATTTGGTAAAAGCCAAAATCTGAGTTGAGTCTCTTAGACAGGAAGTAAAACTCCTGAAAGAGAGAGCAGACTCTGAACCCTTAACTGAGAAGGTTCAAGAAGGAACCTCTGCTCAAGTTGAAAAACTTGAATCAGAGAACTCTTTCTTGAAAACTCAAGTTAAGGATCTTAGAGCTACCTTAGAACGATTCACTTCTGGTTCCAAGGGTCTTGATATGATTCATGGAAAACAGAAGTGTTGGATTGAGAGAAAACGATAGAGGGGGGGGGGTGAATATCGTAAGTCATTTCGGATTTAGAGAGAGTATGCACAGCGGAAAAATTAAAACTAAAAATACCAAACGCAAACACCAAGATTTTACTTGGTTCGGAGTCGCGGTCGGCTCCTACTCCAAGGCCCACGGTCGTTGACCATTTACTGGGGGCAATTCTATATGTGCGCATAATCTTACAAACAGTTGTATAGTAGTAAGTGGAGTAAGAATACAATTAACAATTGACTCTTCGTTACCGACACCCGGTGTAGATCGTTCTTCGGTGCGTAGGGTCGTCGCTAGCGCTAGAATCTCAAGATGAAGGATTTCTGGAGCAGAGCACTTGAGTTGAAGAGCGTGTTGGTGTTGAAAAACTTGATTATTGAAGCCTTGGGGTCGAGGTACTTTTTATTGCCTCCCGGGGCGCCCTGGACGTTGGGGGCGCCCTCCCACGTGTCAATCGATCCGAGCATCTTTCGGTCAGCCGTTATCCCTCCAGGATCGGGCTGAGGTTTGACCAGGGCTCCCAGGACGCTGGGGGCGCCCAGGTTGACTCGATCCGCTGGCTTCTCGTTGGCTTGAGTTGATCCACTTCGTTAGCTTGAGCCCGGGGCACCCTGAGCATCCGGGGCGCCCGGGAGCAACGGGGCGCCCCGCCCAGTAAGCTTTCGAATTGTGCTTTTGCTTAACTTGTTTTGCCTTGTCCTTGGGGGTGCCAGGGACACTGGGGGCGCCCTACTAAGCTACTTGCCTCTCTCCTTTGGGCATTCTGAGCTGCAGCAACACGTTCCTTCGGTCTTGTATCCAGGGTTAGTCCAAAACAACATAAAGCAATAAAGTATTAGGTTTATACAGCCTTAGCTGTCTTGGTTCTGACTTTGGGTCTCCAAAATGGAGCCCTAGGTCGAACCGACGCCTACTGTTCCCTCGATGGGGAACGCGTCCTCACCTACTCCTCTCGGGAGAATTTACCTGTTGCCAACCGGATCCTCCGGTTTGACTTTTGCCCAGCAGTCCTTCGCCAGGTGTCTAGCTGTCCTTCGTCAGGTCTTCAGTACCAAGCTGTCCTTCACCTGGTGCCTAGCTGTCCTTCGCCAGGTCTTCAGTACCAAGCTGTCCTTCGCCTGGTGCCTAGCAGTCCTTCGCTAGGTCTTTGATTTCAGGCAGTCCTTCGCCAGGTGCCTAACAGTCCTTTGCTATGGCTTTGTATCCTGGCAGTCCTTCGTCAGGACTTCAACTCCTAGCAGCCCTTCGCTAGGTGCCTGGCAGTCCTTCGCCAGGACTTCTTTCTGCACACTCAGTGAACATTGTTAGATCACAAATAAACATAACTTTGAATCCTTTGCCAATATCAAAATAAGGTTCGATATGGTGCTACCTGCAACCAACAATCTCCCTCTTTTTGATTTATGGCAACACAATTCAAAGTTAAGTAAAAACTTATAATAGTGAAGAACATAAGGTAAACAATGAAGTATAACTATTTATGAACAGAATAATTGCAGAGTTGAAAAAAATTCTTTATTTCTTATACTCCCCCTAAAACCCTGAATACTTGTGTTATAAACCACTTAAAACACTTAACTTTGACCTTTCCTCCCCCTTTGACATATATCAAAAACAATACATGGGCCAACAAGGTTTCGGATAGAGAGTTTTGAGTTTTTGTAAAAATCCTAAGTTTTTGACAAAGTGAAAAAAACATATTCATAAACAACTTTTACACTTAGACAATTTTCCATTTTGAAAAGCAAGCCTAAGTTTTGTTTTAAAAAAACTTTTACTTACAAGGCTTTGTAAAAAAAATTACTTAGGCAAAATTTTGAAGCCAAATTTTCCAAAAAAGAGCTTCAACTTTGAAAATTAGGACAAAATTTGTTTTAAAAAAATCTGCACACTTAAAAGAATTTGTTTGGAAATACTTTGTGTATTTTGAAAAACAAAATCTTTAAGACAAGTTTTTCACCAAAAAAAACTTTACTTAGAAACATTTGCCAAAATTTTCAAAAAGTTTTTGCTCAGACAAATTTTGTTTACTAAAAATTTTACTTAGAAAAAACATGCACTTAAAATTTTTGAAATACTTAGAAATGCTTAGAAAATTTTGAAGCACTAGAACTACTTAAGAGCACTTGAAGTAGTTTGAAATTTTAATAGCACTTAGCACTTAAAAATAATTTGAAGTACTTAGAAATTTTTGCTTTGCTTTTTGAAAAAGAGATAAAAATTAAACAAAATTTCCTTTCTCTCTTTTCTTTCTCTCCCCCTTGGTGTGAAATTCTTCTCCTTATGTTTTAGACCATTTCTAAGATACTTTTTTTTAAAAAGGGAGAAATGTTTAAGGAAGAATTTAATTTTCACTTTTTCTACTCTCCCCCTGGGCCATAAATCAATAAAGAACTCTTGAAAAATATATTTGGAAAGACCTTCAAAATTTGTGTATCAGAGCTTATGGGTTTTGAAAACATAACTATTTGAGCAAGAGAATAATGTCAAAAATTATGATAATTTATAAGTAACAGCATTTTGAAAGAATGAAGAATTGATGCAAAAAAAATAGAATTGGAGTCAAGTGTATATTTTTATTGAGTCCATGGATGACAAGCAACAAAAAAAAATATTTAATCAATAAGTTTACTTGTTTTGAAAAATGCAAGATATTGAGCTTTTTGAGAGATGCAAGTACTCTGTATCTTTGAAAAAAAATATAAGTCACTTTGAAGTATATTATGCATTTTTGTTCTTTTGAAAAATATGCATTTTTGGCAAATATGCAAGTACTTTTGAAAAAAAAGATTGAGCCTTTTTGGAGAGTCTAAGTTCTGTTTTTGAAAACTATTAGACTATGAAAAATATGAGTAATTTTTGAAAAGTATTATGCATTTTGAAAACATAATATTTTACTTGACTAGGTTTCTTTTCCAGTTTGACACAATCCTAGGAAACCATGTTAACTACAAGGACATTTTCCTAAGTGTCCTAGAAATTTCTCTAACCCAAGTAAATATTATTTCAAAAATAATTTCATAAGCCACAAGAATTTTGAAAAAATAAAATAATAGTTTTTGAAAGAAAAATTATTTAAGTTTTCAAAAGGATTTTAAACGTGTAGTGGATGAAAACATATAATTTTGAAAATATTCAATACTTCTTTTAATTTGATCTCCCCCTAAACATGACCCAATCCTAGTAAGCTTGTTGACTACAAGCTGTAGGGTTTTTCGGGCCGCGAAAATCGCTTTTCCGCGTCGCGGAAACCCCGAAAGCCCCAATAGAAAGGATCCGAGCGAAGAAAACCATTTCAAAATTTTACGAGTGCTCGTTTACATGCTTCAAAACCGATCTACAACCTAGATCTATTAGAGAAGAGAAAACTACCTTCGATGCGTGCCCCGCAATTCCCGCTCGCTCCTCGATTGGTGTCGAATCTCAAGGATGCAAAGTAGCAACCCTCTAGAAGTATCCACACAAGCAAGAGAGTGGAGAGGAGAGCCCAAAAGTGTGCTAGCACTACTTTGGGTCTCAGCAAGATGAGAGGAGAGGGAGAGCAAAAACAAAACAAAACCAAGTGAGGAGAAGAATGAATCACACACACACACAAAAACTCCTTTTGTGTGTTTAAGTGGTCGGCCACTTAATGGCCATTATTGGCCATTAAGTGGCAGGCCACCACCTTGGGTAACCCCCTATTTGAATTCAAAATTCAAATGGGGAGGTTACTTAGCCTTGATGATGATGCCAAGTCATCACTTGGTCAAGTCAAGGTGATGTGGCTTGAGTCAAGTCAAACTTGCCTCTTATGGACTTTTCATATTTAGCCAAAGTCAAACTTTGACTTCATTATTCTCCCATGATTAGATTCATCCAACACTTGGATCAAACTCGAGTCCAACTCAAGTTGTCTAATTTGAGTCAAGTCAAACTTGCCTTTTATGGACTTTCCATATTTAGCCAAAGTCAAACTTTGACTTCATTACTCTCGGTCCATCATATGGACTTATTCTCCATCTATTGCTCTATGTGTGTGACCCTATAGGTTCTTGTAACGTTAGCAATGCCCTTAAACCTATTTAAGGACATAAGCAATGAGAGGTATCTAGCAACACATCATTGCTACCCAAGTTACAAGAATGTCGAGATCCAACATCACCATTGTGACTAATAATTGTGACCATCACAATATGTGACAACGTCCTTCTATCCTCGATATCTAGATTGATCTTTCATGAGGCATAGACCGTGTCATCCTCAAATCAATCTATATGTCTTGATCTCCAAGTAGACTCACTATAATCAAATAAGCTCAATATCTAATATTGCCTTATTTGGGCATGGCCAAGCACTTAGTGGTCTTACTCTATCAAGAACGAAGATATCACTCCCGTCATATAGGAGGGATAGATCCCATCTACGTTACTCACATCCCTCCGCATAATTTGTTACAAACCCAGTAATCGCCTTTATAGTCCACCCAGTTACGGGTGACGTTTGACGAAGCCAAAGTACGTAACTCCTTATGTAGGGAACTATGGTAACTTCAGGTCTAGGACTATAGTCATACTAATTATCACATGAGAAAGTATATGACACTCATATAACGATCCATGATACTTTCTCATGGTGGGCCATTCAGTATACATTCTCTAATGTATACCCATGTGTCAACTTGATATCTCATATCCATGACTTGTGAGATCAAGTCATCATGTTGACCTACATGCTAGTCTCTATGCATTAACATTGTCCTTGAATGTTAATACTTGACTAGGAATAATTAAGAGTAGTGTTCTCTATATTATCTCACTATCGATTCAACTAATCGATTGATATAGATAAGAACCTTCTACTCAAGGACGTTATTATACTAAGTTATTTGGCACCAATACACATAAGTACAATAACCATAAGAAATGCCTTTATATATAAGAAATATATATACAAGAATATGATACAATGAGTCCAAAAAGTAATCATCATATGATTGGCTCTAGGGCTCTCACTAACAATCTCCCACTAGCACTAGTGCCAATCGCTGTAGTATCTAATACCCAATGACCTAGTGTGACCATCATGCTTCATCTGTGCCAAAGCCTTGGTCAAGGGATCTGCGACGTTAGCCTCTGTGGGTACTCTGCAAATCTTCACATCTCCTCGATCGATGATCTCTCGAATGAGATGGAATCCCGTAGTATGTGTTTGGTCCGCTGGTGTGAGCGAGGTTCCTTAGCCTGCGCAATAGCTCCATTGTTGTCACAATAGAGCTCTACGAGATCAGATATGCTAGGAACCACCCCAAGCTCTACGAGATCAGATATGCTAGGAACCACCCCAAGCTCAGTGATGAACTTGCGGATCCAAACTGCCTCCTTTGCTGCCTCTGATGCAGCAATATACTCAGCTTCTGTTGTAGAATCTGCAACTGTGTCCTGCTTCGAACTCTTCCAGCTCACAGCTCCGCCATTCAAGCAAAACACGAACCCTGACTGCGATCTGTAATCATCCTGGTCGGTTTGGAAGCTGGCATCAGTGTAACCCTTTACAACTAGATGCTCATCGCCTCCAAATATCAAAAAATATTCCTTAGTCCTTCTCAAGTACTTAAGGATATTCTTGACCGCTATCCAGTGACGTTCACCTGGATCTGACTGGTACCTGCTCGTCATGCTCAAAGCATACGAGACATCAGGACGAGTACATAACATGGCGTACATGATAGATCCTATGGCAGAAGCATAAGGGATCTTATCCATGCGGTCTCTCTCCTCTCTAGAAGAGGGACTCTGAGTCTTCGAAAGACTCACACCATGTGACATTGGCAGAATTCCTCTCTTGGAATTCTGCATGGCAAAACGGTGTAATACCGTATCGATGTATGTACTCTGACTTAGGCCAAGCAATCTCTTAGATCTATCTCTATAGATCTTAATGCCTAGAATGCAGGCTGCTTCACCTAAGTCCTTCATTGCGAAACAAGTCCCCAACCAAGTCTTCACAGACTGTAGCGAAGGGATGTTGTTCCCAATGAGTAGTATGTCATCCACATACAAGACTAGGAAGACTACTGTGCTCCCACTAACCATCTTGTAGACACAAGGTTCATCTTCGTTCTTGATGAAACCAAACTGTTTGATCGCATCATCGAATCGAAGATTCCAGCTCCGAGAAGCTTGCTTTAGACCATAAATGGCCCTATGCAGCTTGCATACTCTGCCAGTATGCTGTGGATCTACAAAACCCTCAGGCTGTGTCATGTACACATCCTCGAGGAGGTTTCCATTCAGAAACGCTGTCTTGACATCCATCTGCCAGATCTCATAATCGTGGTAGGCTGCAATAGCAAGCATGATCCGAATGGATTAAACATCGCTACTGGAGAAAAAGTTTCATCATAGTCAATACCATGAATTTGCTTGAAACCTTTAGCTACCAGTCTACCCTTATAGGTATGAGTAAGTCCATCCATGTTAGGCTTTCTCTTAAAGACCCACTTACACCCAATGGGTTTGACCCCTTCAGGTGGATCAACCAGGTCCAAACTTGGTTAGTGTACATGGATTCCATTTCGGATCTCATGGCTTCCAGCCATGACTCAGAATCTGGGCTCATCACAGCTTCCTGATAGGTGGTAGGCTCATTCTCAATGATCATAACGTCATCATGGTCAGGCAAGAGAAATGAATATCTCTCAGGCTGACGACGTACCCTATAGACCTGCGAAGAGGTAGGTCTACCTGAACAGGTTGTTGTTCCACAACTTCTTGTGTAACAATCTCATCCACAACTTCTTGTGGTTCCTGTTCAGTATCCATCAAGGGCTCAGTGCTATGGTCGTTGTCTTGAACTTCTTCAAGATCAAACGAACTCCCACTAGTCTTTCTAGAAACAAAGTCCCTTCTAGAAAGACCCCAGTCTTAGCAACAAACACTTTGTGCTGACTGGGAATGTAGAAGTAATATCCCTTAGTTTCCTTGGGATATCCCACGAAATAGCACTTATCGGACTTGGGTCCCAGTTTGTCTGAGACTTGACGTCTAACGTAAGCCTCACAACCCCAAACCCTCATGAAGACATCTTGGGACTCCTCCCAGTCCATATCGTATATGGTGTCTTCATGACCGCCTTTGATGGAACACGGTTAAGTGTGAACGCTGCCGTGTCTAGAGCATATCCCCAAAAGGATATAGGAAGATCTGCGTGACTCATCATAGATCGTACCATATCTAATAAGGTACGATTCCTCCTTTTGGATACATCATTCCACTGTGGTGTCCCAGGAGTAGTGAGTTGAGATAGAATCCCACACTCAACTAAATAGTCACGAAACTTATGGCTCAAGTATTCTCCACCTCGATCTAATCGAAGTATTTTAATACTCTTGCCGAGTTGGTTTTGTACTTCATTTCTGAATTCTTTGAACTTTTCAAAGGACTCGGACTTATGTGTCATCAAGTACACATAACCATATCTACTGAAATCATCAGTAAATGTGATGAAGTATCTATAACCACCTCTAGTAGCAACATTGAAAGGGCCACATACATCAGAATGTATGAGTCCTAACAAATCTGTTGCCCTCTCTCTATGTCCACTAATGGGAGTCTTAGTCATCTTGCCTAGAAGGCATGACTCGCATGTCTCATATGATTCAAAATCAAATGAATCCAGCAATCCATCCTTATGGAGCTGGGACAAACGACTCTCATTTATGTGGCCTAAGCGACAGTGCCAGAGATAGGTTGGGTTCAACTCATTTGATCTCAACCTCTTGGTACTTACATTATAGATAGGGCGTTCTAAGTCTAGAATGTAGAGTCCGTTGATAAGATCTGCACTACAATAGAACATTTCATTTAAATAGACTGAACAACATTTGTTCTTAATTATAAATGAGAAGCCTTTCTTGTCAAGACAAGAAACAGAAATTATGTTCTTAGTAAGTGCAGGTACATAACAACAATCATCTAGTTCCAGTACAAGCCCAGAGGGCAGAGATAGAAAATAAGTTCCTACAGCAACAGCGACAACTCGTGCTCCATTGCCTACTCGTAGGTCCACCTCGCCCTTTGCCAATGCCCTGCTATTTCTCAGCCCCTGCACATTGGTACAAATGTGAGAAGCACATCCAGTATCTAATACCCATGATGTAGAAATAGAAAGGTTGACTTCTATAACATATATACCTGAAGTAGAAGGCTCGCTTCTCTTCTTCTTAAGATCCTCCAGGTAGATCTTGCAGTTTCTTTTCCAATGCCCTTTCTCACCGCAATGGAAACAGGTGGCATCCTTCTGCACCCCACCCTTGGGTTTAAGTACTGCAGAGCTGGCTTTGCCCTTGGTTTGGTCTTACCCTTACCTTTGGGCTTCCACTTACCCTTGCCTTTGCCCTTCTGTACCATCAGGACGGTACTAGACTTGGTGAGATTAGGCTCAGCAGTTCCTAACATGTTGAGTATCTCGGGAAGTGGTTTGTCTAATTCGTTCATGTTGTAATTCATGACGAATTGACGGTAACCTGGCAGCAACGATTGCAGAATCAGGTCGGTAGCTAGCTCTTGGCCCAAGGGAAACCCTAGTCTATCGAGGTTCTCGACGTACCCAATCATCTTGAGTACGTGAGTTCCTACTGGGGTTCCCTCTTTCATCTTGCATGAAAAGAGGGCCTGAGTCACTTCGAACCGCTCATGCCTTGCCTGGTCTTGATATAATTGCTTGAGGTGGCCAATCATATCGTAAGCATTCATGTTCTCGTGTTGCTTCTGAAGCTCAGAGGACATGCAGCATAGCATTAGGCACGACACGTCTAACGCGTCGTCTTGATGCTTCTGATGAGCATCTCTAACGCTACGGATGGCTGAGGGTGGTGGTGCTTCAGGAACTGCTTGCTCTAGAACGTACAACTTACGTTCCTGTTTGAGGACTATCCTCAAGTTCCTGTACCAGTCCAGGAAATTAGCTCCAGTGAGCTTATCCTTCTCAAGGACAAATCACAGAGAGAGAGTATTCGCGTTTGAAGACATGGCAATCTACAACAGATAAATGCAGAGAATAAATATCATATTCTAGTAATCATCTAATTAGGCCTTTAATTAAATGATGCTCCCACTAAATTATAGGAATTTTGGTGGAATCAAGTCATTGGAGTGGTCAAACCACACTACTAGATCCGTACCAATTTACTATAATTTATGTGGGACAAGATCCACATCATACTATGCCTTGAGTTAGCTTTGGCTAAATCGCCCAAGACTTAGTATGACGGTAGATAACTAATTTATCAATTACATCTCTATGCAACTCTTGTTATAGGATCAAGATTTAACGTTTACGAATAATCTTGAGTTAGCTTTGGCTAAATCGCTCAAGACTATTTAAAAACGGTGATTTTGTCCTACCCTTTCCAACTATTGGAATACGCCTATAGCTTTACTCGATCCAATTGAGTTAACTAGTTACTCAATCTGATTGAGCTCGATCTAACCCGAGCCGTGATAGGCGGGACCAAGGTTGTCCCTCCGCATCCTACCAAGATTAAATGCGTTGCTCTGCTTTGGCAGAATCGACAAGCGCATATGATCGAGGTAGTGATGGGTATCAGGACCCGGTAGGCGTTTACGAGTTGATTCGATTTTAGATCTAATCTAATCGAGGATGTGCATCACATCTAGGCATTTATGAAATCTAATTTAATCCTAAATGTGTATTAAGTGCACATCAAAATGTGGTTCCCACATTACTTGTGCATCTCATACACTTAAGTTTATTTTTACTATTCTACATTATCATGCATCATATACATCACAAGCATAGCAATAATAAAAATAAACATAAGTGACTTGGTCATGGCCCTACTAAGACCCTCTCAAGCCAATGAGAGGATCCGATGGTCAACCTAGGTCTAGCGGCTTCTCCAAGCGCTTCCTCTTGACCGTCTTGGTGTTGTCGGCTAGTTCTCCGAAATTTCCGTCGTCTTCACTTTTGTACATTACAAATTTTTATACTCGAGTTACATTCGAGTCTAAATATGAAATACAACAGAAATAAAATATTAAAAGCCGACACGCAGGTCGCAAAACACAATACAACACGC
>JAGFNQ010004000.1:0-50929 GCA_024364735.1 Boesenbergia rotunda | reverse complement strand
TAACAACATTACCTTCCATGTCGATTTTCTTTTTGAAAACCCACTTCCACCCTATGGGTTTAATCCCTTCAGGTGGGTTAACCAAGTCCCATACATGGTTTTCGTACATGGAATCCATTTCCGACTTCATGGCTTCAAGTCATTTGTCCCTTTCTGAATCTTTCAGAACATCTTCATAACGATAGGTTCGTCATCGTTTATGTGTAACACACCGTTCGATTCACTTATGAGAAATCCGTATCTCTCTGGAATATTGCGTGCCCTATCAGACCTACGAAGAGGTGGTGTTGCTTTAGGTTCAACTGATAGCTCATCATTATGAGTTATTGGTTGTGGGTCTAGACTAGGTGTCTCTGTAATGTCTATTGGAGTTTCTTGAACTTCATCAAGTTTAATGCCACTCCCACTATTTTCTTGTAAAAGAAATTCTTTTTCCAGAAATACAGCATGCCTTGAAACAAACACCTTTTGTTCCAAGGGATGATAGAATTGGTAACCCTTTGTTTCCTTAGGGTATCCAATAAATAGACATTTATCAAACTTAGCATCCAATTTGTCTGATACAGTCCGCTTCACATAAGCAGGACAACCCCATATCTTAAGGTGAGTTAAGTGAGGTTTCTTACTATTCCACGTCTCATATGGAGTAGTATAGACTACCTTGGTCGGGACTCTGTTTAGCAAGTAAACAGCTGTCTTAAGTGCATAACCCCAAAAGGATTTTGGAATAGTTGCATGATTCATCATAGATCTAACCATGGCCATCAAGGTTCGATTGCGCCTCTCAGATACACCATTATGCTGTGGTGTATATGGCGGAGTCCATTGAGACAATATCCCATTGTCTCTAAGATAATCTTGAAACTCTTGACTCAAGTATTCACCAGCCCGATCGGATCGAAGTATCTTAATACTTTTGCCAAGCTGTTTCTCTACCTCATTTCTGAACTCTTTGAATTTCTCAAAAGCTTCAGATTTGTGTTTCATCAAGAACACATACCCGAATCGTGAGTGATCATCGATAAAGGTAATGAAGTAGCTATAGCCTCCTTGTGCAAGAGTTGACATTGGTCCACATACATCAGTATGTATTAGACCAAGCAATTCTCCCACTGGATTACCCTTTCCGGAATAGGGTAATTTGGATATCTTGCCTTTTAAGCATGATTCGCATGTATCAAATGAACCAGGTTCAAATGATTCCAAAATTCCACATCGGTGTAATTTGGTCATGTGTTTCGTACTAACATGGCCAAGACGACAATGCCAGGTATAGGAGTCTATTCGATTATCTATTCGAGCACGTTTGTTGCTAACTTCGATATTGAAAACGTCACCGGATAAATCTAACGTGTAGATACCATTGCACAAAGTTCCAGTCCCATAAAGAACGCCATATAAAGTTATGTAACAATAATTGTTACTAAAAGTTAAATGATAACCCTTTTCATTCAAACATGAAATAGATACAATGTTCTTTATTAATGAAGGAACAAAATAACAATTATCAAATTCTAAGACACGTCCAGTAGGGAGCTTTAGCAAATATGTTCCGATGGCAACAACAGCAATCTTTGCTCCATTTCCAACTCGCAAATTCGCTTCTCCCTTGACGAGTCTTCTTCTATTCCTTAGCCCTTGTATGTCATTACATATATGTGAGCTACATCCAGTATCAAGTACCCAGGTGTACAAGGAAATAGAGTAACATTCAATAACGAAGATGCCTGAAGAGGATGGGGCATCGGATGCCTTCTTCTTCAAGGACTCAAGATAAACCTTGCAGTTTCTTCGCCAGTGGCCCTCCTTGCCACTGTGATGGCAAGTGCCTTTTGGTGCCTTTTCAATCCTTTTATCCTTAGTTAACTTATTGGTGTCCAAAATGGAACGCAAATTCAGAGAAGACATGATCGAGTGATTATCCTAGAAATACAAATTGAGCTTATGTGAGAATAATGATAAAGAATGCATCAACATACATTAATTAAATCCAATTTATTTATCGAATTGAATAACCCTTTTTATCATTTCGGGAGATCGTAGGAACATCTCCAAATAGGTTGATATCTAACCATAGATAAGAACAACCATGGTTGTGGCCATCATGTTATTCTTAGCTATGAAGGTAGGTAATTATACCGATTACATATCACATATATGTAACTATCACTTTATGCTATCAACTAATTGAATGTTTGCATAAATCATTGGGTTGTTAACTCATTAACAAGTATGCAACAATATACATAGCACCCAACTGCACCTCTCTTTACATCGACCTTGGCTGTGGCACAATAAATCGATCCTCCAAGCTTAAGGCTGACCCATTAATCGAGAAATAGTTTTAATATGGTTGGAGCTCATTCAACCGTTTAGTCAGGCTTGGATGTGTCCAACAACCAAAACTAAGGATTGACCTCTGACTCCAACTATATTAATCATAAACTAATTCCATGGTTTGAACATGTTGAGGTTCAAGCCGGGCATGGATGTGTCCATCAACCAAAACGAGAAACAAAACTCCGGTTCTAACCATATTAATGTAAGGTGTTGGCCTTAATATTTTGTAAGGGGTTTTGGGTCTCATCCTTTCTTTTCTATGCACATTCATGACATATAATTATGTCATATACTAACGATTTCCTTAATAAAGTATGTATGTGACTTAATTTATCAAGTCTCATTAATTGACTTAGGAACCGGATTTCCTAATTCTAATTTCATACTTTATTTAAGGAATTGTTTTGGGAAACAATTTCCTAAATTGTCATAATCAATTTCGGAAATAATATATTTAAGACTTTGATTTCTCTAAATCAAATCTTATTAAATTAAGAGACAGATTCCCCTAATTCAACCACATATTATTTTCATGAAAATCTCTTTTAAGAAAACTCTATATGAAACCATTTTCCTAATTAATTTTGGAGACAACAATATGTAAGAGCATCAAATAAGGAAATTATCGTTTGAGAATCACCTCAAAATTTCCAAGATTTGTTTACATATTTTATTTATGGATCTATTAATTTCAACAAATTATTTTCTTTGGGTGGCTCCCCGAGGCTCAGATACCCAAAAAAAGGAATTTGTTGTAAATCTAATTTGGTCCGCTCCCTGAGGCGTAACTAAATTAAACATGACAATTTTATTCAAAATAGGAAATTAAATTACAACAACTAACTTTAAATTGGACGGCTCCCTGAGGCTCAATCCAAAATAAAGAATTTTGTTAATAATTTAAAACCAATTCGAAATTAATTATCAATTAACAATCCATAAATTTGTCTAGGCTTTCTTGAAAGAAAGTGGCCAAAATTGCGAGATTTCATAATAGGTTTTCAGAATAATTGTAAGTTTCTGGTACAAAAAAAACTTACATATTTCTAAAATTGAAACTTTTCAAAAATAGGAAATTTCTAAAATTAGAAAGTTTCCAAAAATGGGAAGTTTTCACAATTATCATAAAATTTCAGAAATTAGGATATTTCAAAAGTTTGCGAAATTTCATGAGGATTTCCAAACTTTGAAATTCCTAAATATAAAATTTATCATAATTGCAAAGTTTCCATAATTGGAAAATTTTCCAAAATTGAGATCATGACAAAGTTTTCCGTAAAACAATTATATGATTATGTCGAACACTAACTGGCTCTGATACCACTGTTGGGACCGGTTGCATGTTGACATGGATACGGGTTCGTAATTTTAAAATTTAATTACGTGCAGCGGAAGGTTTAGCATAAATAATTTTTCAAATTATTTTAACCACGTATCTAGCATGCAATCTTATGATGTGGTGACATGATCATACATTTATAATTTTGCAGAAAGTTAACTAATTTACTTAATACCTCGCGTAACTCAAAGTAAGGGACGAGATCCAACCGTAGCGTCCCTTGAAAGCTCCGCCTCTATTCGCGTCCACGCCGAGTTCTCTTCGGGATGACACCAAACGAAGAACGGAATCCAGATTCCGGGAGGAAGGAAGGAGTCGCGATCCGCTTCTTCTTCTTCTTCGGCACCTTCTTGGTGGAGATGGCTCACGGCAACCCTAGGGGGAACCTCTAGGGCCGGCGCCCACTTGAGGAGGGAGAGGAAAAGATGGAGAGGAAAGGAGGCTAGGCAAGAATCCTTGATCCCTTGAATTGATTTCTAAGCCTTGCCTATGCACCTTTATATAGTAGCCTCTTTATCGCCAAGTCTCCTTTTTAACGGAATAAATTTTTCATAAGAAATTTATCTTATAAATTTTTTTTATGAATTATTCCGTTATGCCATGTTTTTATTATAATTTAATTTATAATAAAAACAACCATGTCTCCCCTTTTATTATGGAATAAAATTTTACAAGAAATTTGTTATATATAAATTTTTCTTATCATGGAAAAATCAATTCATAATTGATTTTATAAAATAAAATAAACCAATCCATGGTTCATTTTAATTTCCATAAAAAAGAATAAATTTCTATAAATTTCTTTATATAAATTTCTTTATCCATAATTTTATAAAACAAATCACGCTCGATTTATTTTATAATTTAAACAAAAAACTTGGTTCTCCCTTTTATTGTGGCTGGCCAAACCAAAGATGGTGGGGACCCTCTTTGGCCGGCCAAATCCAAGCTATCTCCTTGCGAATTAAACTCATTTAATTCGCCCAATAAGCCTTTAAAAGACTTAGCCATTTTAAGCTTCCGATGCGTCTCTGATAAATTCAGATTCGACTTATCTCTCTTGATCGGAAAATCTAATTTTCAACTCGTTTTAAATTCCTCGGATTACTCGTAGTGCGTGTGACTAAATAAGCTTTCGATTTATGTTGGCCGTCTATAATCAACCAATTATAGAACGATCATGAGTGGCACCTAGTAGTACATCATGACCCCCCAATTAATCGAAAGATCAACGGTTGACCTCAGAAATAATTCTGAAACCCTTCAGCAGCTTTAATGAGTCGTGCCTCATTCCCTTCACCATCTTATACCCACTTGGTTCAGGACACGCTCTATGTGTGTCAGTCCCCACTAGGCTGACTACGTCACACCTAGCCCAAGTAATGTCTTTCTTGTCCAACGGATTCTAATTACTCTCATGTTTCTGAGAGATTCATACTCGGAACATGTGATGCTCTGGCCAGAGGCTTCGAGTAACAATCCGATGATAGGCCTTGGGTATACATCTCCTCGCAAGGAGTGGTGAATCCTTTGTAGGCTGTTCAAACATCTTCGGGCACTTCGGCTTATACCCAATCATCCTGCGTCCACACCTCCTTGGAGATGCTTGCTTAAGATGTCAAAGTATAATTCATCATGACCAAGATGACTTGAACACCGCAAGTCAAAGGAACATCGCACTTAAGCTGCAGTAAGAACTTCATTGACATATCTATATGTAGATTACCATATGAAGTTTTACAACTAGTCACTCCAATGAACTAGTTCCCTTAACTAGCATTCATGTTTATCTCCGGACATCCCAATGTCACCAGCCAGTGAGAATCAACTGATTAGAGAATAACCCATGCTAGTCTCAACAGAATTGATAGTGTCCGTATCTATCAATTCATCGACTAGGGACAATTTCAATACTTCACAATTGCACATGTAGAGATAATCACTAGTTGTGAATTCATCACAAATTCTCTCATGTTGTGAATTATATTGCGGGCATTCAGTAAATGAGTTTATGATCTCAATCAAATACATGAACATGTATACTCAAATAGTGAATATTCATTTATTAAAGTAAATGATTACAATCATAAGGCGATTGCCTTAGGACACTTCTCTCATATTACTAACACATTCTCTCTCTAAATCCGAAACGGAATACGATATTCACCCCCCCCCCTCTATCATATTCTCTCGATCTAACAAGTGGTATCAAAGCAGGGAAGCTCAAATTTGGTGCAACCACTAATTTGAGAATTTTTTGGTTTTTTTTAATTTTTATCGTTAATCGAGACCGGTGCAACACCACTCGATAATTGTTTTCTTTTTTTCCGCACTGCTAATCCAAGACCAAGTCTTGGGATATTTCTCTCTTTCTATCTCTTTTCACTATAACCCAAATGGCCATGCAAGAAGGGTTCAGCACCGCCAGACCACCGCTCTTCAGTGGAGAGGATTTCTCCTACTAGAAGAGTAGGATGAAGGTCTACCTGAAAACTCAAGTGGACATGTGGATAATAATCCAATCCGGACTGGAAATACCGAAGAATGTTGACGGAGCACAACAATCTTACACTGAATGGGACGCTTCACTCAAAAAGAAAATTAAAGCTGATGCCAAAGCAACCCAAACACTCCAATGCGGCCTAACCAAAGAGGAGTTGAACCGGGTGGGTCCATTCAACAGCGTAAAAGAGCTCTGGGGTAAGCTAATCGAATTACACGAAGGAACCTCCGACACCCGAATCAGCAAGAGGGACCTTCTGCTGAACAAGCTGTATACCATCAAGATGAATGACAGCGAATCTGCAGCTCAGCCCCACGCCAGAATTTAGGAGTTGATGAACGGTCTACACACCATCGGTCACAAGGTAGAAAATCGTGACCTGATAAGGTACGCCCTTAACGCTTTCCCAAGAAACACTTTGTGGGCATCGATGGTAGATGCGTACAAAGTTTCAAGGGATCTTTCTAAAATCAAGTTAGATGAACTATTTTTTGAACTTGAATTACATGAACAGACTAACTGCAATCTGGCCGAGAAAGGCATTGCTTTTGTTGCAGGTAAAGCTGGAAAGACAACCAAGAAGAAGCCTCAACCTGCACCCGAGTCTGATTCAGATTCAGACTTAGAAGACAGCGAGGGAAATCGGCCTAAGCTGGTTCGGCTACCCCGGGACTACTACAAAGAACTAAAAAACCAGACCAACAGAAGGAAAGCCAGCTGAAGAAAGGAAGAACCAGCTGAACCCTCAAATGAAAAGAACAAACCAAACGTGACCTGTTACGATTGGAAGAAAAAGGGTCACTACAAGACTGAATGCCCCAACCTGAAGGAAACAAAGAGGACGAGAAAGAAGAAGGCTCTTCAGGCAACGTGGGACGAGTCCTCCGAAGAAGAAGAAGAAGAGGTCCCACAGTCGAACCTGCTCGCACTAACCGCCTCAGAAGAAATCGAGACCGAGTCAGAATCGGAACCAGACTACGACAAACTTAAATTTTTAGAGGACGGCGAAATCACAGTAAGTGGTTTTTCTAGAAATCAGTTAAATGAATTAATTGCCTATCTTTCTCGAGACTTGGCGAAAGCTAAACTCTGAGTCGAATCTCTCCGACAGGAAGTAAAACTCTTGAAAGAGGGAGCTAACTCTAGATCCTTAACTGAGAAGGTTCAAGAAGGAACCTCTACTCAAGTTGAAAAACTTGAGAAAGGGAACTCCTCCTTGAAAACTCAAGTCGAGGACCTTAGATCAGCCTTAGAACGGTTCACTTCTGGTTCCAAGGGTCTTGACATGATTCTTGGAAAATAGAAGTCGGTTCTAAATCGATTCGGATTAGGCTATAGAACCAAATCTAGACAAAGATCATACTATGCTGTACTGAACCAGTCCAAACCTAAAGCTCAGGCATGGGTACCGAAACTGTGCCTGAATAAACAAACTGGATCAAACCAGTATTGGATCCCCAAGGACAAGATTCACATCTTGTCAAACCATTATCGTGGCTTTAGTCCAGGGGGAGCCAAATTAAAAAATAATATTCATAGTTAGATAAATTTCTATTCTAATGTTAAATTGCATGATTGCTTGTTTATTTAATTTCTGCAATTTACCATGCTTAGACTTAGAAATGGTTAGTTTAAGGACTGAACCAACTTAACTGAAATTTGAACAACATAGTATTGGGTGGCGGTGAGATGATAGTACGTTAAGGAAGCCTCTTCTAATAAGATCAAGTATACTCTACTTGGTCTCTTTAGATTGGTGAAACTAGTCGAAGCTACCGATCCAAGACCCAAACTAGTTAGACCAGAATCTTTCAAAAAATAATTTTGAAAATGAAATTTCATTAAAAGGCTTTGTCAAGGAAAGGGTTGATGATCCAATAAGGCTACGGCCAAAGAAGACCTAGTGCCTCGCCAAGACCTGGAAGCCAATTTTTGAAATTCAAATTTAAATTATTATTTGTCAAATTCGAATCTAACATAAATTTTCAGTTAATTGTAGATTCAAACATTTTTTTAAAAAATAAACTCAGAATCAACTATTTTCAAAATTAATTTAAGTTTTTCAAAATAAATTATTTTTTTTAAATAATTCTATCTATTAAAACCTGTCTCACAAAAACTCATAAGGCAAACATTTTTGACAACTCTAGAATGGGTGAGATGGTAAAATTAAACTTAATATAAATTTATCTAATACCTGTATTGTTGTCTAAATACAAACATTAAATCCTGTAGTTTAGAACGGAGTTAACCTAATACTAGTCAAACCATGGTCAAAGTAGTCAAAGCAATCAAACCATGGTCAAAGCAGTCAAATCATAGTCAAACCATGGTCAAATGGAGAAACTGGTCAACAAAACATCAATTCCCACCTAACTCGGGCGCCCGGGAGCTCCCGGGCGCCCAAGCTAAAATGGCTATATAAGCCACCCGAATTACATTCATTTGCCACATCCAAAACACCTCTCTTCTCCAACTCTTCTCCTTCCAAGGCAACCAAGTGACCCTCTTACTCCCTCAACCTCGACCATGCCTCCCTGGTATGATTTCTCTTACTCATTTAAAATTATTTTCCTTAATTCATTTCTTGTAAACATATATTTTTTATCTTAGAAAACGCCGAGCAAACCAGCAAACCCCGGCACCGAACCTAGTCCCGATCCTAGGTTCCCAACCTTAGAACTTTGCAATAGATTTGCTCGAACAACATATAAGCCTATTAAAATGTGTTACCTAAATAGGCAATTCTTCACTCAATCTTGTCCATTGGCCATGAATGTCATCAACTTTTACCAACTAGACAACCTTGTATTCTGCACTCATCCCATCAACACATCCCTCTGTGTAGAATTCTATAACAACATAGTTAGACAAGACGATCTTATGTTTGTCACCACCGTTCAAGGGATGCCCTTGACAATCACTCCCTTATTGCTCGATCGATTTCTTGGACTACGACTCTCACAGTCCAGCTTTTGCTGTTACCCTCTAGGGATCCTCCCTTTGATGCTCCCTACTCTCACAGTACCCTAGATACTCTACACTCCTACTTCTATAGGCATGCTAGAAACCCCTTGGCCAGACGATTTTAGTCTGTTGACCTTCAGGTCCAGGACTACGCTCTATATAGAGTTCTAGTCCGCTGCATTCTACCTTTATCCACTAGAGACATCACTACCATGCGACCATTTCACACTTTCCTCCTATACGCATTGATCCATCATCTTGATATTGACATTGGACTCCACATGTTCCCGCGATTCTACATGCGTCTAGTGTTACCACTCAGGGGCGGGTACGCACCCCTTACTGCCACATCATCACCTCCATCCTTCATTATCACGGTCGTAACATCACCGACGGGGAGACGACCGCGATGATCGAATTTGATGAGATAGGTTTTAGGAACTTCTCCCTAGCGGGTATAAAGGTCTCGAATACCGGGGTTTTATCATGGAGACGTCAGCGAGCCGGACCCCAGATTGACTCAGATGAGGAGATTGAGGTTGATTTCGCAGATCTGGCAGCCGAGGATAGAGAGCACATAGACGAGCCTCCACCACCGACACTCTACGAGAGAGTGACACGGCTCGTGACATAGGTCCAGAGCCTACGGGAGCAAGTGGAGGCAAATCATGCTGAAGAAATAGAGGCGCATCAAGCCCATTACACTGACTATATGAATGCCCTCAGAGTCGATCGAGAGACTAGCGATGCACGATATCACGAGATGATGTCGCTATTTCGATCCTGGCAGCCTTGCTCATCCGACTATCCCGGTCCCTCCTCCTAGATTAGATTGGCATTGTACTAGTGACTGTTTGACTGCCCCTACTCAATAGGGTTGACTTGTATCTGACTATGGTATGACTGTGATGGTTCTCTCCTTTTCAGCTGACTTATGGAATTGACTATTTCCTTTTCTTGGTGTTTATCAAGATTATGCTTGGTAGAATAGGCTTACTTTACTTCTGCTTTTCTGACTGCTTTACTCGATTTGAAAATCAGTTTTAAAACTGCTTTACATAATTTTCAAAATCTTTTTACAATTTTAAAAATTAATTTTTTGACTTAGTTTTTAAAAAAAACTACCCCCCTTTCAAAACTAGGGCTTTTTCACAAGTGGACTTAGCCTAGGCCCTAACCCTAGAACTGCATGCACCTATAGATCTAGAAGCCAGCATCTCACAAGCACCTTAGGGTACTTTTGACTGATAACCTAGAATGGGTTGAGATGCTTAGGTCTTTGCCTTAATTCAAGGTGCTTTAAGTCAGTGCATCTGCAATAATTGGGACACTAAATGCAACTTAAACAGTAATCAGGTTAAGTGTCAAGTTTAGAAAATCTAACTTGAACAGAATACATAACGTGACTAACCCTAGCAAAAACTACAGTTTATAACAGTTAGTAAGTAGCTAAGTGAGTTAGACAGGACCCTACAGAGATAATTTAAATTGATTTGGTTCAGCTTATATCTTGAAATTGGTTCAGTACAGCACATTATTCTTGTGTTATATCCTTATGCACTTTAATTTTTTTCCATATTGCTTTGTTTTTGATATATGGCAAAGGGGGAGAGATAGGAAAGGAGAGAAAGTTTAAAAATTTCTTTCAAAATTCAAAATTTAAATAAATTTTCAAAACTTTATCCTTTCTTCAAAAAGTATTCAAAACTTTATCCTTTCTTTAAAAGTACTTAATCTATGTGTTTTCAAAACTGTTTCAAAGTACTTAATCTATGTTTTTTCAAAACTGTTTCAAAGTACTTAATCTAAGTTTTTCAAAACTGTTTCAAAGTACTTTATCTAAGTTTTTCAAAACTGTTTCAAAGTACTTAATTTATGTTTTTCAAAACTATTTCAAAGTACTTAATCCAAGTTTTTCAAAACTATTTTTTATGTCTAAGTACTTAACCTAAGTTAATTTTAAAATTGGTTCTAAGTATTTGACCCAAGCGGTTTTCAAAAGTAGTTTCTATGTACTTGTACTTAAGCTATGTTCAAAATATCTCTAAGTACTTATTTCTAAACTTCTCTAATATAAAAGTTTCTAAGTATAAAGCTTCTAAAGTACTAAAGAGATTGAAAATTTTTAAGTATTTCTAAGAACTTAAAACTTCAGAAGATATTTTAGAATTTTTTTTCTTTCCTGAAATTTTTTCCAAATATAAATTTTCCAAAGTGCCCAACCAAATTCTTTTTTGAAAATATTTTTCTAAAATTTCTTTTGAAAAATGTTCTAAGTATTGAAAAATTAATTTAATCTTTAGACTTAGAAATTTTTTCAAAATCCCACGAACCTTTGAAAACCCTAGGGGGAGATTGTTGGTGCAGACAGCACCCAAGTCGAACCTGTGTTTTGATAATGGCAAAGGGTTCAAAAGTTAAGATGTTATGTTTATCTAACATTCTACTTGAGAGGGCAGATTGAAGTCCTAGTGAAGGACTGCTAGGCATCGGAACCCTAAGACCTGGCAAAGGGCTGCTGGGCACCTAGCGAAGGATTGCTAGGAGTCGAAGACCTAGCGAAGGACTGCTAGGCACCAGGTGAGGGACTGCTTGGAATCGAAGACATAGCGAAGGACTGCTAGGCACCAGGTGAGGGGCTGCTTGGAACCGAAGACCTGGCGAAGGACAGCTAGGCACCTGGCGAAGGACTGCTGGGCAAAAGTCCAACCGGAGGAGCCGGTTGGCAACAGGTAAATTCTCCTGAGAGGAGTAGGTGAGGACGCATTCTCCGTCGAGGGAACAGTAGACGTCGGTTCGACCTAGGGTTCCATTTTGGGAGACCCAAAGTCAGAACCAAGATAGCTACGGCTGTAAGACTCACTAACATACTTGCTTTATTAATTTGACTATACAAAAAGTTTAATTGTTCAGAAAAGTTATCTAACTTATCTAAATTATCATATGACTGTGCAGAATTTGAAAATTTTTACAAACGTAAATTTTTCGTACCATGGATGGACACTGATTCTTGTAGTGTCTGTGCTTTTGACATTTGAAACACTTGATGTGACTCCTGCCCCTCCGGACTCCTGGTGCTGGTACCTCTTTTGCCGCCGGTGGTG
This sequence comes from Boesenbergia rotunda, assembly GCA_024364735.1. NCBI lineage: Eukaryota > Viridiplantae > Streptophyta > Magnoliopsida > Zingiberales > Zingiberaceae > Boesenbergia > Boesenbergia rotunda. Next base: position 38,676 of record JAGFNQ010004000.1, on the reverse strand, counting down.
AAGAACGTGTCTTACGAGTAGGACACTGATTTTTACAGTGTCCTCTCTCCCTGCACTTGAAACATATAATATAAAATTTAAAATTGACCATAATTAACAAAAAATACCTGATTCACCCCTGAGCTCCCCCTCAACTCCTAGCATCTTTGCTCCATCGGTTGTTAGTCCGATGAAGAGCTACCAGACTCTGATACCACTTGTGGGGACCAGTGCCGTCAATAAAGGGGGTCAATATCGACTCGTTAAAAATTCTTCGAAATGCGTATCTTTCGATCGTTCTAGACAAAGAGTTAGTGCGCAACGGAAATAATAAAGAACGAAAATGAAAGACACTTGTACACACGAGATTTACTTGGTTCCCAACCCCCCAGGGTCAGTACATCCAAGGCCTAAGCACGGGAAACGCACGTCCACTAATGGTCTCCATTCCAAACTTTCTGAAGGGGGAGAAACCCATCTTACAGTGCACAGTTTACAATCAAATTATTAAGAAAAGTAAATGCAGAAACATAAATTCAAACCAAACAAAGGGTCGAAGACTCGGCCGATCTGGAACTTCGAAGTGCCGCACACTTCCTCCTGGAGCCTCCTTGGTCACTGAGCTTCATCATTAGCACTTTATCATCACTTAGAATGCATAGAATGATGTCAGAATTGGTGTTCTGAGTTGAGGGGTCGATCCCCTTTATATACTCATGTCTAGGGCGCCTGAGTTGCTGTGGGGCGCCTCATTAGCCTTGGTTAAATCTCATCCTCGCGTTGAACTCGCAGCAGTTGATAAGCCCTAGTCCAGGGCGCCCTAGACCATCCATGGTGCCTGGATGCTTGAGGGTGCCCTAGTTTAATGGGGGCACCCTCGAGCTGCTTTCCAGCCTGTTTGTGTGTTTGCTTGCCTACTTTGCCTCCAATTCTCGATACCTGCAACATACACAAACACAAGACAAACACATATATGATCTTAGCCTTAATGATTGGTTCTAAGTTCAAATTTCCCAGGAAATCCTAGGTCAAACCGACGCCTATGTTCCCTTCTCGGGGAATGCGCGCCTTTCGCCTACTCCTCTTAGGAGAAGGTTTGCCACCCGGCTCCTCCGGTTGGACTTTTGCTTATCTTTACTCACCAGCACTTCGGTGCCTAGCCCTTGGCCAGGACTTATTGCCCAATTCCTCAAATTAGGACTTTGTACCCAACCCTCAGTCAGGTCTTCGGTGCCTAGCCCACGGCCAGGACTTAGTGCCCAATCCATGATCAAGACTTAGTGCCCAATTCTTCGAACCAGGACTTATTGCCTAGGTTAACTAGGACTTTTCTTCACTTTGGTATTCTTTTCTTGACTAACCCCTGCTTGTTCTAATGTATCACTAACTTAAGCATATTGTTAAACATTGAAACACTCGAGGAGGACATCACTGATGTTTCTTGCACCAACAGTTATGTGCATATTGTCTAATACTTTACATTGTAGAAAATATGGTGTGTGGTGTCATACCGAATATCATGTAATCTGTCACTTGTAAAGTATAAGTAGTGGCTCACAACCGAGATAGATTTGGACAAATCATCGGGATGGTTGTAGTGTAGGTATTGGTTTATCTTGACCATAGAATTACACTAGTGCACTTTGTGTGTATTGTGTAAGACTGACACAGAGTTGATTCAATTTATACTGACTTTATAACTGAATTAGAGCTCTGTTATTATAGAGTACATGCTCTTAATCCTGATATAATAACGGGCACATGTACTTAATATTTATTTCTTTGATTTACCAATGGGTGAGATTTATTTGTTAAATCGATAGACCCGATAAGTTGAGAACTAATATTATTTACATGGTGTGTCATTGATTATAGAAGGAAACTGTGTCTTGGTGAGTCGGGATGATGATGTCCCCTTGAGGAGCTCATAAAGTTCATCATGTTAAATCCTATAGGTGGACTTGGTCTGGCATGATGATAAGGTTGAGTGGTACTACTCAAGGAGTTAGATGTTAATTAATTAAATTATCAATAATTTAATTAATTAATGGAAATTCGATATCTTAAACACGGGGAGATTCTTGTACTCATAATAGATGGAGCTCATATTTAAATATGGGGGTTGGTGAGGTAGATCAATGAGGATCCTTTAATGGAATGGATCTTTATTAATGGATCGGGCCTTGATCCATTAGGTGGCCAAGACCCAAGTCCTCCTCATGGTCCCTATTGTAGCCCTATATATACCCATGGAGTCATGAGACCAAGGCATCCAATTGATCATCCAACCCTAAGCCTCTCCTCTCCTCCTCTCTCTCCCTTCTCTCTCCTAGGGCACGCCGACGGTGGGACAAGCAGGAAGATAGTTTCTTCCTTCTCTTTCCCTTCTCCTCCCTTCTTTCTTAGCACTTGGTGGCGGGCGATCACATAGACAAGGAGGAGATCATCTCCTCCTTTTGTGCCCGCGACAAGAAGAAAGAAAGGAGGATAAACTGGCTCAAGGAGAGGGAGTCTTTCTTCCTTGGTGGTGCTCGGCGCCGCGGGTTTGGAAGAAGAGAGGAGGGGTTGTCTTCCTTGTGGAGCTTGGTACCGTGAGATAGGAAGACAAGGAGGAGGTTGATAAGTATCATTTTATTGATCATTTCATATGTTTAAATCCGTGTTTGACCCATATTTTACTTGCTTAATGGTGGATTTACCCTAGGTTCTAGGATTTATATTCTTTTTGGACCTAATTGCAAAGTTTGATATATTTGAGTTGTTTTGTCACTAAATTTTTGATCTACTTTTGTAGGCTTGGAAGGACCATGGACCTAGGTCATGTTGGGTCAAAGTTGAGTCAAAAGTGGACTGGATCAAGTGATCAAGCGTCAACTAATTTGGACCGTCCGATGCAAAAACGGTTAGATTTAGGTCATCTGAGAACTTCTGATCAATCCGAGCTGGGATTAAGGCTAATCGAGCGATCAGATCACGATCTGGAGGTTTCTGCCCAATCAGAGATCATCTAGCCGTTGGATCATGATCAAAGAGATCTAGACCATCCATTCAAAGATCAAGGCGATCTGAACCATCCATTATAGATCTGGCAGATCCGAGCTACTCCGAGGATAATCCTGACCTCTGATCAAGATCTAGGAAGTTTGAGCCAAATCGGACGAAGATCAACCGTTGGATGAGCGCTGGACAATCTGAGGCGTTCACTGTTGAAACTATATTACCCGCTCCCCTGTTCAGATCTCATGTCGCGTCTTTGCCAGTCGTAGCTACTTCATCATGTTTTCATTACTGTTCTTCCTTTCCATTGCGATTTATTCCATCTGAAGGCGTGGCCATCTCGATCACAACCTTGGAACACGATCTGGATCCTTGGGAGAAGGCTTCAGTGGAGATTCAAGCTCAGATTTGCCTTGGAGCAGAGTTGAGTGAGGGTTTCAGCAACTTCTGCAATCTGATCGATTCAATCGCGATCGCGTGCCGTTTTCTTCCATTGGAGCTTACTGGAGGGTCCTCAGGTATTCTTCGATCATCATCAAATCATCATCAAACCTCGGAATCACGAGATCGAGGAGATAGGATTGGGTTTATCCAGCCGAGTGCAATCTGTTAGCAGATTTGAAGTTGAAGCCATTTTTCCATTGATTTGCAAGTTGAAGGGGTTCTTGGCTTGCCTTTGTGTGACGGCAAGGAGGTCTTGAGACAAGGGAATGGTCGAGGCTTAATTTTTATGGCATTTCAAGTTGTAGCTGCAATTTTCGATTTCTGTAGCCTGTTATGTTTCTGTCTTTCGTATCAGCCACATTAGTTGTTATTTCTGAATTGTTCTAGCTTAAATTAGGTTTCATTCCGCAAGGTAATTAGTTAGGAGTTTGTTTAGTGAACGAATCTTTTCTAATTCAGTTTACTTTGCAATTTAATTTCTACGTATCAAGTTCTGAATTCTTGTTCTCTGCATTGCATATCACCCTAGTTTCTGAATTTTCCGTCAGTTTACTTCAAATTTAGTTGAGCATAGTTTAAATTCCTGAAGTTAGAGATAAACTTTAGAGAGCAATTGCAATTAGTTTAGTTCGCTTTGAATCAGTTCTATTACTGTATTTTTGTTCAGCTCTTTCCCTGCGTATCAAGTTTTTATTCTGCATATCACTTTTGTTTGCCTAAATTTCACTTAGTTTTCTGAATTGAGTTTGAACCTTCATTTGTCCTCTGAATTTACATTGCAATTTGTTTCTATTACAGTGAATCTGGTTTCAATCGTGCGTGCCAATTTCAGATTGCTTGCCAACTCAATTTCTGCAGTTTCAGCTCAAGTTTGCAAGTTTTCTATCAGTTGTAGCTTCTGAATTTAATGCCAAGTAAACCATAGGTTTTCTTTAAGCTTGTCTGAACTTGGATTAGAGATTCGAATTTAGCTTGCAATGGCTAGTTCAGCATTTGATCAGTTTGGTCTAGAGTTGTTGCTTTACATTCATTCATTTTTGTAGTCAATTGTTGCTGAAGTTTTCATTTAATTTGTTGGTTTCAAATTAGTGATTCGAGTTCAGTTTATCCTTGTTTGTTTTCAGCATTTAGTTTGATACTGCATTCATGCAATTCGAGTTATTAAGCTCTACATTTCATTTTTGCAATAGTTTGTTTCTGAATTTTGCATTCAATCTGTTTGTTTCAAATTCGATTGTTTTACATCAGTAGTTTCACATTAGTTGTAGTGCTGCTCTTCTTGTATCATGTAATAAATCAAAACTGCAATTAGTTTCAGTTTCAGCACATAGATTTCTCTTCCTGCGTATCAAGGTTTCTGAAGTTTGCATGTTGTGTCAAGATCAGTTTCTGCATTGAGTTTGTTGTTGATTTTCTGCATAGGAGTTGTTGTTTCGTTTATGCATTAACTTCTTCATCAGTTAGTTCTTGCATTGATCAGTGATTAGGATTCAAATCTCTTCCTCTATTCTTGCATACCATTTCATTGATAGTTGCTTTCAAGGCTAAATTGATTACGTATATTTCTTGTACTTAGTGTCATATTGGCACATAAGCTTGTTTCCTTTGTATTTCAAGTTGTTCCATTGCTGCATTTTATATCACGTTTGTTTCTTTAGTTTTTCATTGAATCTAAACCCCAAATCATATCTGAAATCCAAAAAAATATAAACGACACATAAACTTGAGCGTGAATCGAACCATCTCAACTAGCCCTAGGAAAAATACGACCTGTGGCCCCTTTACTACGCTTTTATTCTTTAATTGCAAAAAGGGTTTCCAACATTTACAAATATTCTAAATTTGAGACCCACTTTCGTGACACCTAGTTTGGGCTTATCAGAGGTCGGATAGGGTTTTGGTGAAGGAGAAGAACTCTTCTCTTCTCCTTCATCTTCTTCTACTTCCTTGAAGTGGTCGGCGGCAACACCCTAGGGCCTAGGGTTTTCGGTGCAAGAAGAAGAGGAGTTGTTGGTGGCCTTGGTGACTTCGGTTCTTGGTAGATCATCGCCCACACGATGTCCAAGAAGAGGTAGGGTCATACAGTAGAAGACCGCGAGGTAAACGAGAGGTATATCTTCCCTTATGGCTCCATGATCTTGTTTGATTATTGTTTAATCAATTGTCATTTCATGTTGATTATTATTTAATATTTTATATTGATAATAATCTTGGACCCCTATGATAAACACAAAAACCGATAATCCACTCATCGTCTATTCCGCGGCTAATGGGTTGGACGAGATTGATCGCTAGAACAACACGTTTGTTCAAGCGGTTGCTCGAATCGGTTAGCACGATGATGAGACAGTCGTTTGGAATATTGTTTGCTGGATCGAGAAAAACGATAGAGGGGGGTGAATATCATTAAAACTTTTCGGATTAAAAAGAGCAGATACGCAGCGGAAATAAATAAATCACACAAGAACACAAGTCAATTTTTACTTGGTTCGAAGTCGTGGTCGGCTCCTACTCCAAGGCCCATGGTCCATGACCATTTACATTGGGCAATACTATAATCGTGCAAAAGGAATTTATAGGTTAAGTTCTACAGTATTTCAGGAAATTGGAATTTCTACACTTTTCGTTACCGACACCCGATGTGGATCGTATTTCGGTGCAGAGGGTTGTCGTCGACGCTGGATCTCGAAGTCGGAGTTTGCCGGGGTATAGCGCTTGAACGAAAAGCTTTGGAGCGTTGAGAAAATGTGTTGTTGAAGCCTTGGGGTCGAGCCCTTTTAAAGTGCTCAAACGGGTGCCTGATCCGTTGGGGGCGCCTGACACGTGCCCTTCGATCCGTGAATCCTTAACGGATTTAATTTCCTCTCCCTTAAAGAAATCTCCCCTTGAGTTTTCCAAAGATTCGTGGGGTTTTTGAAAACGTTTCTATGTCTTTTGTTTCTAAAATTGAAAAGAGTTTCAGGTTATCGATACTTAGAGAATTTTCAAAAAGGGATTTTTAAGTTAGAAAAATTTCTAAAATATTTTTGAATTGGGCACTTAGAAAAATCTTTCAACACATTTAGCTTTAGTACTTAGAAAATTTTCAAGAGAATTTTGAAGTTTTGACAGAAAATTTTGGAGTATTTTAGCAAGAAAATTTTGGAGTAAGTACTTAAAATATTTTTGAAAACAATTTTGAGTTAAATACTTAGAATATTTTCGAAAACAATTTTGAGATAAGTGATAACCATCATTTTGTTGATTATTTTCAGCTCTAAAATCCATGTTTGATCCACATTTTATATGCTTAAGTTTGCAATTTTATTAGGTTTCATGTATTCCCTTCATTTTGGCTTTTAATTCTAATCCTTGTATATTTGGGATATTTTTGGCACTAAATTTGAATATCATTTTGTATGCTTCAATTGTTCATGGACCTAGATGAAATTAGGTCAGACTTGAGTCAGGATTGTATCCAGATTAAAGGGATCAAGCATCGGATTAATAGGAGCCGTCCATTCCAGAGAATGGCTAGATCTGAGCCATCGGTCAACTTTTTGTCGATCCGAGTTCAAGATAGAATCAATCATGACCAGAGATTAAGATCTGAAAATTTCAGCCAAATCAGAAGTGATCTGACCGTTGGATCGAGCTCAAGATGTTCTAGACCATCCGTTCATGAAAAGGGAAGATCTGGACCATCCGCCACTGATCTGGTTAATCCGAGCTGGGAACAGGTAGATCAGGACCATTGATTGAGATCTATGAAGTTTGGTTCAGATCGGAAGAGATCTAACCGTTGGATAAAGCCAAATCGATCTCAGTCGTTCGTTGTTAATCTCCTTCTAAGCTGACTTGGCTGACTGACCCAACTGTTGGACTGAACCCATTGCTTGATTGCACCCAGGGCTGGTCTGTTGGCTAAACCGAGTCTGGACTGAACCAAGAGCTGGATTGGACTGAATCAAGTGAACTGACTGGACTGAACCATTGATTGGACTCAACTGGCTTGGCTTGACTGAACCGAACCCAGGACTGAACCACTGACTGGACCGAATTCGAACTAGACTGAACCAGAGCTGAAGCTTGGCTGCTGACTGAACCGAACTGCTTGGCTTGATTGAACTCAAGCTCTGTTGACTGAACCCTTGGCCGAATCAAACACGAGTTGGCTTGGCTGACCGAACTCACGCGCAGATCAAAAAGGGGCAGACGCGGAGAAGCTAGGGCATCGACTCCACACGCAAGGCTCGCGGCGATTCTTCGTCTCCACCGCTTCATTGCCGCCGCAAGCTAGGGTTAGGGGTTCCAACCCTAGCCGGCTGGAGCTCCGATCAACTGAGACGAGGGGTTCTCGTCTCAACGATCCACGTCCACCTCTTCTCTTTTGGGGTTCGGAGAGAAGAGAGAAAAGGTTCTCTTTCGGGGTTCGGAGAGACGCCATCCATCTTCCTTCACCGCACGCCACCGGACGAAGCTAGGGCTTTGGGGGTTCCGAGCTCTAGGCGATTTCATCCGCCTTCCACCATAGCTGACGACTTCCTCTCCATCACCACAGCCGACGACCTCAAGCTAGGGCTTTGGGGGTTCCGAGCTCTAGCCGGACGTAGTCGGCCATCTACATCCATCTTCCTCCACCGCCGATCCGTTCCTTTACAGCATTTTTGTTTACAGCAGTTTACTTCACAGTTCTTCTTCACAATTGCAATTCAAGTTTCATCAGATTAGATCCGGCAGCTTATTCAATTCCAGCAATACTTCTACTTCACAGCATTTCCACAGCTTGTGTCACAGCCGGCAGCCATTGCTTTGCAGCCGTGTTTGATCCTTCATCAGGCAGTAGCTCAATTATCGGATTTGGTGGTTTAATTGCGTTGTTAATTGAAGATTGATCATATTTGATGAATGTTAGGTGTCGGATGTTTAATATTTGTAATTGATGGATCTTTTCCAATTTAGATTGCACACATTTGAAGCCATTTAGAACATGCTTATCACGTGTTTGATTAAATGCCCCTGTGAACAATTGTGAACAATTATTTTAGATTCTATTGTTAAGCTGTTAGTTTGAGCTATTATGTGTATTTGAATGAATTTTTGTATTGGATAGATCCTTCCCATAGCAAATTGCACGTACCTGAAGCTAGTTTTAGCATGGTCATCATGTGTTTGGTCAATTGCCTCTTAGACATGTACTTTCAATTGCGATGTCTCTTAATTGCTTCACTCTTGTTTTGTGTTGTTTTTCCTATTGCTTTAGGTTACATGATTTTATTTGAATGCAATTAAGTTAGGATTAGATTAGATTTCTTCAATGTTGTAGTTTGCTTTGTGTTTAGTTTCTTAATGCTTATTTCAAGTTGTGCTTTCTTTATTGCAATCGTAGTCTAGTTAATTTAGGTTCCATTACCTGTCTTGTCTTTTCTTAATTAGAATTAGATTTCATATTTGCTCTGTTATTCATTTCGTAGTCATAGCTCTCAAATTCAAAACCCAATTTCATATCCAAAACTCAAAAGCAATAAGATTCAACTCTGAGATTTATCTTGCACCAACTACATTCGTTGGGAGACGACCCGAGTTACTCTATGCTACATTAGTTTAGAGGAATTCGGTACTTAAATTGTATTTGAAACCGTAACACGACAAAAAGCAGTTATCAATAAGTACTTAGAATATTTTCATAAACAATTTTGAGTTAAGTACTTAGAATATTTTCGAAAATAATTTTGAGTTAAGTACTTAGAATATTTTCAAAAATAATTTTGAGTTAAGTACTTAGAGAATTTACTTTTTGAAAAAGGAGATAAAAGTTTTGAAAAAAAATTTAAAAGATTTAAATTTTAAAACCTTCTTTTCTCTCCTTTCCAATCTCTCCCCCTTTGCCATATATCAAAAAAAATATAGGAAAAAAATGAGTAATAAAAAGTAAGGTGTTGCATTGAACCAATTCTAAGTATAAACTGGACCAAATCAATTTAAATTTTCTCTTTCGGGTCCTGTCTAACCCAGTTGGCTACTTACTAACTGTTATAAACAGTAGATTTCGCTAGGGTTAGTCAAGTTAAGTGATCAGATCAAGTTAGATTTTCTAAGCTTGACACTTAACCTGATTACTGTTCAATTGGTATTTTTGCCTCAATTATTGCAGATGCACTGACTTAAAGCATCTTGAATCAAGGCATAGACCTATGCATCTCAACCCAGTCTAGGTTATCAATCAAAAGTGCCCTAAGGTGCTTGTGAGTTGCTGGCTTCTAGATCTATAGGTGCATGCAGTTCTAGGGTTAGGGCCTAAGCTAAGTCCATTTGCAAAAAAGCCCTAGTTTTGAAGGGGGTATGTTTAAAAAAAACTAACACAGAAATCATTTTAAATTTAAAAAGAATGAATGATTTTTCAAATTAAATAAGAAATAAAACAGTTTTTTTAAAAAACATAAATAGAGCAGTCCTATTCTACCAAGCATAACATCACAATTGACTTAGCATACTAATGGCAAGTAATCACCGAGATAAATGCATAAGATTCATCTGGTCAATAATAGAACCAGAGAAATCAAACTAAAGTTAAGTGCAAGTCAAGTATGAGTCAAATACAAGTCGAATACAAGTCAAATAGTTCACACTGCACTAGAATAGGCTGAAAATGTCAATCTGAACTAAGAGGAAGGGCCAGGATGGTAAGATGGGACAGGCTGGTAAGATGGGCCAGGCTGCCAGGATCGAAACAACGACATCATTTCATTGTATTGTGCATCGCCTGCCTCTCGGTTAGCTCAGAGGGCGTCCATGTGTTCGATGTGAGAGGCCTCAACCTCCTCCCTGAAGCTGTGCATCTCTGTCTGCAACTGGGTAATCCGCTGGTCAGTGGTAGGTGGGTGTGGCTCCTGTAACTGCTCGTTGATCTCGGCTACGAGATCAGCTACGTCTACCTCCACCTCCTCGTCGGAGTCGTCCTGTCGTCTAGCCCTCTCCCGTCTCCATGCCAGTGCCCTCATGACCAAAACATCTATCCCCGCTAAAGAAAAGTTTCTAATCCCTATTTCATCGAACTCAGTCATAGAAATAATCTCTCCGGCAATGACGTCTTGACCATGGTGGTGAAGGGCGGTGATGATGTGGCAGTAGGGCGTACGTACTCGATCGTGAGTAGATACGCTCGACGCGTAAATGATGGTATGGAATATGTGGAGACCTATGTCGATGTCAAGCTGATGAATCATGGCATAGAGTAAAAAGGTGTGAAATGGTCGCATGGTCACGACATCTCGGGTGGTAAGTGGGAGAACACAACGAACTATGACTCAGTAGAGAGCATAGTCCTAGACTCGGAGGTCAACGGATTGAAATTGCTGAGCCAACAGGTTTCGCACATCTCCAAAGAAATAGGAGTAAAGAGTATCTAGTGTGATGTGCCAATAGGGGGGGTGCGAAGGGTGGGTCGGCCGGAGGATAACAAGAAAAGGTAGATTGTGAAGGTCGTAGTCTGAGAAATCGATTCAACAAGGTCGGAGAAAGGGTAAGGGGAGTGCCTTGTACTGTGGTAGAGTAGAGTAGGTCATCTATCTTGACAAGGTTGTTGTAGAATTCTGCACACAGGGTCGAGTTTACTGGATGTGTACAGAAGACTAGGTGGTCTAGTTGATAAAAGTTGATCGCGTCCATCGCTAAGGGGCAGGATTCGGTGAAGAATTGCCTATTTAGAAAATTGGTCTTTATAGGCTTATAAGTTATTTGGGAAAATTTGTTGAACAATTCTAGGTTTGGAAACCTTAGGTCGAGGCTAGGTTCGGCCATGGAGTTGGGTTAAGAGACGCGATGCTTTCTAGATATTTAAAGAAAAGATGATGCATTTAATAAGCGAGAAAATGAAATTGCTTAAAAAGAAAGGCATAATAAACTTAATACCGAGCGACATTTTTGAAGTAGAGTGTTTGAAGACTAGCAAGGAGGTCCGGGCGCCTTGGGAAGAAGAGAGGTGAAGGAAGGTTTTGATTTTGGTGTGGCAAATGAAGGGAGACCCGGTGGCCTTATATAAGGGTTGGCCGGGCGCCCGGGAGATCTCAGGTGCCTGGTTTACGTGTCTGCTGCCTTTGGCATCTTTTGCTGCCTTAACTGATGGCCTTGAGGGCGCCCGTGAGGACCCGGGCGCCTGCAGTCAGCTGTCATTCGTGGCAGCTTTTGCTGCCTTGAATGGAGATAAAGACCTAGGCGCCCGATGGGTCACGGGCGCCCGGGTCAGCTGGGTAGTGTTGACAGCTTTTGTTGTCTCGGTCAAAGGGAAAGTTAGGGGCGCCCGACAGGTCACGGGCGCCCGAGCTGACAATAGTTTGACTATTGACCAGTTTGACCATTTGACCAGGTTTGAGTATTTTGACCCGGTTTGACTCTTTTGGCCAACTAACAATTAGGTCAATTAAGCTCTAAATTGCATGATTCAGTATTTTCATTTGCAAAAATAGATGAATTTGAGTTAGATCCTAACCATCTCACCCAATCTAGAGTCATCAATCATATTAACCTTATGGGTTTTGTGAGACAGGTTTTAATAGAGGTAAAGATTTTATTTTGAAAAAAAATGATTAATTTTGAAATGTTGAATTAATTTTGAAAATAGTTTAATTGAATTTTAATTTAAAAAGTGGTTGAATCTAGGATTAGTTGAAATCTGAGTTAGATTCAAATCTGACAATATTAAAGTGAATTTGGTTTTCAAAAATCGACTTCCAGGTCTTGGCGAGGCACTAGGCCTTCTTTGGCCGTAGCCTTATTGGATCATCAACCCTTTCCTTGACAAAACCTTTTATTGAAAATCCATCTTCAAGTTACTCCTTGAAAGATTTTGGTCTAACTAGTTTGGGTCTTGGATTGGTAGCATCGGTTAGTTCCGCCATAATGGCTTCCCTAACGTACTATCATCTCACCTCGACCCAATACTATGTTGTTCAAATTTTAGTTAATCGTTTTAGTCCTTAATCTAACCAGTCCTAGGTCTAATCATGGTAATTTGCAGAAATAAATAAACAAGCAAGCATGCAATTTTAAGTTAAGAAAAGAATTTATCTAATTATAAAAATTGTTTTGAAGTTGGCTCCCCAGGACTAAAGTCACGGTAATGATTAGGCAAGATATGAATCTTATCCTTGGGGATCCAATATTGGTTTGGTCCAGCTTGGTTGTTCAAGCAAAGTTTGGGTACCCATGCCTTAACATTCGGTCTAGATTGGTTCAATACAGCATACTATGATCTTTGTCTCAACTTGGTTCGATAGCCTAACCCGGATCGATTTAGAACGGATTTATGTTTTCCAGGGATCATGTCAAGACCCTTGGAACCCGAAGTGAATCATTCTAAAGCCGGTCTAAGGTTCTTGACTTGAGTTTTCAAGGAGAAGTTCTTTTCCTCAAGCTTTTCAACTTGAGTAGAGATTCCTTCTTGAACCTTCTCGGTCAAGGATCTAGAGTTAGCTCCCTCTTTCAAGAGTTTTACTTCCTGTCGAAGGGACTCGACTCGGATTTTGGCTTTCACCAAGTTACTAGATAGGTAAGCAATTAACTCTGATAATTCAACTTTAGAATAACCACTTACAGTTATTTTGCCGTTCTCTGAAATTGTGAGTCTTCCGTCGTCCGGCTCTGATTCTGATCCGGTGTCAATGTCTTCCAAAGCAGTCAACGCGAGCAGGTTCGATTGTGGGGCCTCTTCTTCTTCTTCGGAGGAAAACTCATCCCACGTGGCTTGAAGGGCCTTCTTCCATCGAGTCTTCTTGGCTTCTTTTAGATTAGGGCACTCTGATTTGTAGTGTCCCTTCTTGTTGCATTCGTAGCAGGTCACATTTAATTTGGTCTTAGACGTTGAGGGTTTAGTTGGATCTTCCTTCTTTCGACTGGCTTTTCTTCTATTGGTCTGATTCTTCAGCTCCTTATAGTAGTCTCGGGCTAGCCGAACCAGCTTGGGTCGATCCCCTTCACTGTCTTCTAAGTCTGAGTCTGAGTCAGACTCGGGTGTAGGTTGAGGCTTTTTCCTAACTCTTCTTGGGAAAAATATGAGTTTAGACAAATTTACTCAGGATGCCAAGATTGGTACACATTTCAAGCCTATCCAAATTGAGTCATTTAAACCTAACTCAAAGTTCTAATTTGAACCCCTTCTTGATGTTTCTTCCCATACTCACTCATAATACATTAATAGCATCAAGTTGTATGGCATTGACACTTTAAAACCAATTTCTTTCAATTATAATCTCATTTTCAATCTTTTCATCATAAATCTCTCTTTAGTGTGCCAATTTTCCTAGGATTAAGGCTAACCTTAGCCTTTTAAAACCTTTGGCACACTTCACAACCCATCTAGTTTCCTAGAAGAAAACCACCTGAGATCCATTGATCATGGATCCCATTTTGGTTTCTAGAGCACTCCCTTGAGCTCCTATCCCTAGTTACCTCTCTAGGTAACTCATCTACAAAGGCAAGACGACACCGGTGCTCTTCCGGTGCTTCTTGACCTTCCACCACTACTTTCTTAACCCTATAGACCTTTTTCTTGGTCAATTCCTTTTATTTTCCTTTAAATGACTTTTCCTTGCCATTTTTGACCTTTTCTCTACCATAGTTATAGGGCATCCTTGAATATGATACTTTACTAACATTTGCCCTCCTAGGATGGTATCTTAAACCCGACCTACCATTCCTAAGAGGTTGATCTTTTTGCTTCATGCTTGACCCCTTGGACCCCCTAATAAGTCTATCTAGGTTTTTCTCCAATCTATCAAGTGTTGCTTTCAAAACTTGATTTCCCTTTTCCAAACTTCTAACCTTAGACTCATTATACCTAATTTGATCATTCCTAGGTCTACCCATTTTTCTAGGCATATGTCTCCCTTTCTTAGGGTTTATGCCTTGGTCCTTAGGTTTATCATGAAATATAAAAGGTTTTTTGTTTTGGCATGCAATATTATTTCTATTCCTATCATGATATTTAAAACCAAAAACACACATGGGCAAACAATCATTTACATCTCTAGCATTCCTAGAAATATTTTGAGCATAAGTAGAATTAGGGATTACCTCCCTTACCCTTGGTGCTCCCCCTTGATGTGTGCTCATCTTCCTTTCTTCTTTCTCCCATTTCCTAAGGTGCTCCATCTTCTTGAGCTTTTTACTTCTTGGATACTTTGTATGATAATGCCCTAGCTCCCCGCATGTGAAGCAACGGATTTTCTTTCTTTTCTCCTTTTGAGCTTCCTCATCCCTACAACCCACATTAAATTTAAATTGAATGGACTTGGGCTTAAGAATTGCCTCCTTTTTACCTAGTGGGCACTTATCCTTGTAGTTCCCCTTCTTGTTGCAACCAAAGCATATGATATGCTTTTTTGATTTGGCTTTGGCGGAGGTTGGAGCTTTCTCTTTCTCTTGGGTGGAGGAGGGTCTCTCCTCCCCCTCAACTCTTGATGTTGATGCTTCTTCTTCTTTAGATGAGGTGGATGCTTTTTCACTCAAATCCTCCACTTCACTTAACAATGTTGATAATTCTTTTTCCCTTTGATCTTCTTGGACACTTGAGCTTAGTTCTTCGGGTTCTTCTACTAGGTGAGCTTATGTAGGGTCCTTGTGAACTTCTTCCAATTTATTCCACAATTCAAATGCATTTGTATATGTCCCTACATCACTTAAAATATTGTTAGGCAAAATGTTAATCAAGATGTTGATTACCTTCTCATTGGCCCTAGCTTGTTCTTGTTGCTCCTTGGTCCAATACCTAGGTCGGAGCTTCTTACCATGCTTGTTCTTAGGGGTCCCAAATGATTCTTCTAGTACCATTACACACTCCCACTCTATCCCCAGCCAATTCTTCATCCATGCTCTCCAATACGCAAAGTATTCATGATCGAATGGTGGTGGTGAGTTGATATCGTCCCCTATCTTATCCTCCATCATTTTCCCTCGCGCTTTGTGCTCTTCTTGGCAGTTATTCCAATCAAGAGCGGTCCTAGCTCTGATACCACTTGTAAGATCGTTCTGGTAGCTAGAGGGGGTGCATAGCACTTTTCGATCGTTCTTCCTACACGGTTAGTTGCGCAAGCAGAAATCTAAAGTAAAACTAAAACTAACTATGAAGAACACTTACGATTTATGTGGTTTAGAGATAAACTCCTACCCCACAGCTGCCCGTAAGGTGGGTGATCCCTAATCCATCGGTGGATGATTCCCCGGAGCACCTCTGGCTAGATCGCGTAGCTCCTTGTAGGTGGAGAAACCTTTCCACAACCTCTGGGCACTACCAGAGATCATAAGGCTACTAACTAGCTTTGACCAAGCAAGTTTCTCCAAGAGATAGTAGCCTAAAATGAGCTCCTTTAAATAGAGCTCGAGTATGAAACAGCCGCTACCAGTCGACTTCCCCTGGGGCAGTCAACTGGTCCCACTCAGATTCGACCATTACAGTACAACGTTCGAATCTAGTCAGCTATTCCAGTCAACACCAATCGACTACCCCCATAGCAGTCGACTGGTCCAAACCTAAGCCTAGGGTTACACTCCCGAGTACATGTCACTCCGCACTCGAACCCTCCCGACTTAGCCCCTGAGTACAAACACTCATACTCTGACCCTCACAACCTAGTTGACTCTTCACCAGCAGGCTCAGCAGTTGCCTTCACTCCCTCTTCATCTTCGGCCTTCGTCCCTCGGATGCACACGCAAGCCTCCAGCTTGCCTCCATGCCACTCTTCACGTATGCCTCGAAGTCCGCGTCCTCGGCACATCGTCCCTGCTATCCAACGGTCCCTCGGATGCGCACGCAAGCCTCCAGCTTGCCTCCATGCCATCCTTCACCCGAAGACATCAACCAAGTCCATGTGTACCTGTACACCTACATACTCATGTACACATATTAGTCCAATAGTAAACCCTAACTTAACCATATTGCTCGCACACATCAAAACACCATGATCCTCCAGATCATCGGGCTGATTGCCCCAACAGGGGTCGCATGACCATGCCAATTGGACGACCCGCTATATGCCCCTACCCTAGCTATCATGACCGTGCCATTTGGAAATGTCGAGCTGTGTGGGAGCCCATACGACCGTGCCACATGCAACGACCCAACCGTGTGACTCACGGTTGAGTCACATGACCATGTGGAATGATACGGTCTCAATCTGTTTCTCACTCTAGCTTCTATTTTGCTGTATTTTCACTTCATTTTTGCTCCATATCATGCCAAATCAATCAAAACAAACAAGGAAAAGATCTCTGAACAAAAAAAGAAGTAATGGTAGCGAAGTCATATAGAAATATGGTACAATAAATTATGTTATTATGATGAAATTCAAGTAGATGTGTATAAAACCATATATAATCTACGCACATCAAGGGGAGCAGATCTAGAAAGTTTGGGAGAGCTATAAAAGGGTCAAAAAATACTTCTTTTACTCATCTTGGGTTTGGGGTTTCACTCCTCTCCTTAAGGGTGGGTTCTCCCCTCTAGGGGAAATCTTAGAACCTTTATCTTCATCATCTCTGATGATCCGTCCACCTCATGAGTGAGGATTACATCTAAGAAGACCGACGACGTACGATAAGCCTTCTCTTCTCTCTAAATATTTGCTTTGGATTATAGATTGCTTTATTTCTTGTCTCTTGGTTATCTTTCCTTTGTAATGGATTAGTCCTCCGAATTCTAGGACGTAGGTAGTACCTATGATATGATATTGATGTACAAACTATAGATTTGGTCATTTCCTTATTTAATGATATGATTTTGTCTTAATCTATGCGTGTTGTGCCTTGTATGTGTTTGATTATATATGTGTGGTGAATACATGTGGATGTGAAGGTCACCACGTAGGGAAGATGCTTTAGATGGTATGATCGAGGGCCTTTGTGATAGAAGGGTATTCTTTTAACTAGACATCTAAAGTATCACCTTGAAATGAAATCTAATTCTCTATAAGGGATAGTCTAATTAAGACTTAATGAGTTTTCCCTAATTGTGTGTTAGGAAGTGACATGTGTAATGTAGAGATTGTATGACTGGGGGGTGGGGCAGGCATTGTGATAGGGTGCATCCCTTTTACTAGACTCGCTATGTTACTCCTACTTACTAGTATTGAATGTTAATGGGGGAAATACTCCACTGCACTGTCGCTGGGTTCATACTAGTATTTAGTTAGAGTTCCAACAAATACATAAACATGGAGATAAGAGATGAACATTCCATAGAACGTCTACTATCATTGTAGTTAAACCAAAATCTTTGAATCCAACTTCCCCCGAGACCAACTCTTCTCTCAAGCCTTTCTTTCTCTTTTATTCTCATTCTATTCCTCTCTATATCTCTCTAGTTTTCACACTTTCACAAACCTTCAAACAACTTTGATCATTTAGATAGCTTATTTTGTGGACTCGACTAGTGAATTAGTTGGAGATGATATGGCATCCACCCACTTCAATATATAATCCATAACTACAAAAATATAGTTAGTATTTCTAGATGATGGAACGGTCCCATGTAATCCATTCCCCCAACATCAAAAAGATTGACCTCTAGAATGTTATTTTGTGGCATCTCATGTTTTCTGGAAATATTTTCGGTCTTCGGAGCGTCATTGAATATGTGAGGCCAATAAAATTTAGCTTGTAAAACCTTGGCTTCCATCTTTGATGCTCCCATATGTCCTCCATGGGATTAAGAGTGACAATGGTAAAGTATGCCCTTAATTTCATCGTCGGGAACACACATCCGATAAATAGTATTGACACACTTCTTGTAGAGTAGAGGCTCATCTCAAACATAATACTTGATATCTACAAAGAACTTCTTCTTTATTGGTAGTTAAGGTCCGGTGGTAAAATTCCACATGTAAGATAGTTTACAAGTCTACATACCATGGAGTGCCCAATCTAATAGTAGTTAGAAGATGCTCATCTGGAAAAGAATCATCAATGAACACCTCATCATCATTATTCTCTTGTATATCCTGATACTTTCTTGATTAATGACCTATTGTTGGTGCTGGATGCATAATATTGAACCTAGAGTTTTGATATATAACTAAGGTTAAAGTTAGGTTAGTTGTGATCTAACTAGTTGTGTAAAGTGTGCAAGTGTATGTTACTTGATATGTGATAAGTTTTTGGTTAAGTGTCAAGTAGTGACTAAGTCATAGTGGAACTAGACAACTGATGTTCTGAATGGATGTCATGAATGAGCTAGGTGTTAGCTGGAATCAAGAAAAAAAATCATAGCTTAGTGCTAGGTGTATCAAGTACAAGCAAGAGTAGTTGAGTGTTGAAGGCTTGATAAACAAATTTCTAGCTTAGTGCTAGGTGTTGGGACCGGGTGCATGTTGACATGGATGCGGGTTCGTAATTTTAAAATTAATTACGTGCAGCGGAAGGTTTAGCATAAATAATTTCTCAAATTATTTAACCACACATCTAAGCATGCAACCTTATCTTGTGTAGACATGATCATATATTTAAAATTTTGCAGAAACATAAACTAATTTACTTGTTACCTCGCGTAACTCGAAGGAAGGGACGAGATCCAACCGTAAGCGTCCCTTGGAAGCTCCGCCTCTATTCGCGTCCACACCGAGTATCTTCGGGATGACTTCGCAACGCAAAGCCACGAGTTTCAAGTTCTCAAGAACTACTAGATTCTCCGAGGACGCGACAAGAAAAACCAAGAGAGAAGTAATCACATCGGAAAAACTCACCACCAAGGTTGGCAGGAATCACAATTCCGGCGAGAAGGAGGAAGATGACTTGCGCCCAATCCCATGGTGATGATGGCCGGAGAGGAAGATCGTCCCAACGGAAAAACTTCGTCGCCTCGCTGCTTCTCCTTGTGCTCACGGCAAGAAGAAGGGAGGAGAGGCTTGTGGCCGGCCAAGAGGAAGAAGGGAGGAGAGGGAGAGAGCTCAAGCAAGAATACCTCGATTGATCTCTAAGCCTTGCCTTGGGTCCTTTATATAGTGGTCTCTCAGCCGCCAAGTCTCTTTTTTCTTATGGAATAAATTTTCATAAGAAATTTATCATATAAATTTTCTATGACTTATTCCATCATGCCAAGTTTTATCATATTTTAATTTATGATAAAAATCAACCAAGTCTCCTTTTTCTTATGGAAAGAAATTTCTTATTATGGTAAATCAGTTCATGATTGATTTTATAAAATAAAATAAACCAATCCATGGTTCATTTTAATTTCCATGAAAAATAAATTTCTTTATATAAATTTCTTTATCATGGTAAATCAATCCATAATTGATTTTATAAAATAAAATAAACCAATTCATAGTTCATTTTAATTTCCATGAAAAACAAACCAGACCTTGTTTTAAAAATTTATATCATCCATAATTTTATAAAACAAACCACACTTGGTTTATTTTATAAATTGAACCGAAACTTGGTTCTCTCCCTTTGTTGTGGCCGGCCAAGCAAAGAGGGTGAGGACCCTCTTTGGCCGGCCTATCCCAGCCATGCCCCAATAAATTAAACTTATTTAATTCATCTATTAAGTCTTCAAAAGACTTAGCCATTTTACGCTTCCGATGCGTCTCTGAAAAATTCAGATTCGACTTATCGTTTGGCTCAACCAAACATAATCTCTCTTGATTGGAAAATCCAATTTTCAACTCATTTTATATCCCTCGGATTACTCGTAGTGCGTGTGACTAAATAGGCTTTCGATTTATGTTGGCCGTCTATAATTAACCAATTATAGAACGATCATGAGTGGCACCTAGTAGTACATCATGATCCCCAATTAATCGAAAGATCAACGGTTGACCTCAGAAACAATTCTGAAACCCTTCAGCAGCTATAATGAATCGTGCCCCATTCCCTTCACCATCTTATACCCACTTGGTTCAGGACATTGTCTATGTGTGTCAGTCCCCACTAGGCTGACTACGTCACACCTAGCCCAAGTAACGTTTTCTCATCCTACGAATTCTAATTACTATCATGTATTTAAGTGATTCATACTCTGAACATGTCATGCTCTGGCCAGAGGCTTCGAGTAAGAATCCGACGATAGGCCTTGGGTATACATCTCCTCGCAAGGAGTGGTGAATCCTTTGTAGGCTGTTCAAACATCTTCGGGCACTTCGGCTTATACCCAATCATCCTGGGTCCACACCTCCTTGTAGATGCTTGCTTAAGATGTCAAAGTATATATCTCCATGACCAAGATGACTTGAACACCACAAGTCAAAGGAACATCGCACTTAAGCTGCAGTAAGAACTTCATTGACATTTCTATATGTAGACTACCATATGAAGTTTTACAGCCAGTCACTCCAATGAACTAGTTCCCTTAACTAGCATTCATGTTTATCTCCGGACATCCCAATGTCACCAGCCAGTGAGAATCAACTGATTAGAGAATAACCCATGCTAGTCTCAACAGAATTGATAGTGTCCGTATCTATCAATTCATCGACTAGGGACAATTTCAATACTTCACAATTGCACATGTAGAGATAATCACTAGTTGTGAATTCATCACAAATTCTCTCATGTTGTGAATTATATTGCGGGCATTCAGTAAATGAGTTTATGATCTCAATCAAATACACAAACATGTATACTCAAATAGTGAATATTCATTTAAAATAAATGATTACAATCATAAGGCGATTGCCTTAGGACACTTTTCTCATATCACTAACACTAGGTGAATCAAGTCCAAGAAGGACTAGATGGGTGCTAGAGGCTTTGCAGACAAAATCCTAACTTAGTTCTAGGTGAATCATGTCCAAGTAGGATTAACTGGGTGTTGAATTCTTGGCAAACAAAGTCTTAGCTTGGTGCTATGTGAACAAAGTCCAGATAGGATCAACTAGGTGGTGAAGGCTTGGTAAACAAGTCTAAATGGAAGCAATTGGTAGCTATGGCATGACATCATAGTCTAGATGAGTCAGCTAGAGGCTGAACGTCTAGAGCCAAAGTAAGTGTGAGTAACTTTACATTTTCTATCCTACTCATTACGTGTAACAACTATAGGAAACTAATGATCAATGATTCCAAGCAACTAGAGGGAGTCCTAGGGTGACTGGATAGTGATACCTCTCAACAAATGAATGTCGGAGGATCCAGGCAACCATATCAGGTCAGCGCGACTAGAGGGTACGGGAGATCAAAGTAGCTTTCAGGTGATCGTGAGATGATGTTATCAGAAAACTGAGCAAGTTGGGTCAAGATCAAATTTAACCCCACTCTAGGCAACCAGAGGACATCTAGTCAATCGAAGAAGCTCGTTAATGTTATCTTATAGATAAATATTACATCCACATCAACACGTACATGTTATATTTTAGAGTGTCCTAAAAACAATCACTTTGAAGATTGTATTATTTATTTGATAAATAAAATTTACTATTTGAATGTGTATTCTACAAAATGTAAAGAATGAGAGAAAATGTAATTGGATCATAATTAGTGGGTATCTCATCATGTGTAATTATGTAAGTATTGAAATATTCCTTAGTAGATGAATTAATGAGACTTGACACCATCGATTCTGTAAGACACCATATGTTATGGTCTTTGGTTCATCCAAGTAGATAATTCTCACTAACCACAAATATTGGGATATTGATAGTTAACATGTGGATGATAGTTAAAGGTAAGTAATTCATCGGATGTGATGTACTATCATATTTCATATTGTTTATTATATGTCAAAGAATATCTCATTGCAGAGTGCATGTTTCCTTAGACTTGAGGTATTCAAGTCACCTTAATCATGGAAGCTTATACTTTGACATCTAAGTAGGACATATTATAGGATTGAGGGAAGTGATGGGGCAGGAGGGAGGGGGTGAATAGCTCTCCTTAAAAACTTTTTGATTTCAGAACCAAATACGCAACGGAAATAATAAACTTGAAAACCAACTAATGCTAACACTATTTATTTTTACTTGGTTCGGAGTCTATGATGGCTCCTACTCTAAGGCTCATGATCCTTGATCATTATTTTAGGCAATCCACTAATGATTTGGAATGATTACATAAATATCGAGTTTTAGTGCAATAAAGAAACAAATTATACCAACAACTTGGAAATGTAGAAGAAGAAGCAGCTTTGTCATTGGAGTAGCGTTTCAACATCTTTGAGTAACTTTGGGTGTAGCACACAAGAGAAGAAATCGTAGAAGTGTTGTTCTTAGGTGACCTGCTCGAGCACCCATATAAAGGGTCATACAAGTGCTTGTATAGCTCTCCCGAGCGCCTCCAATCCGCTATGTTGTCATCGATCATCGAACTTGATCCTCAAGTTCTAGCCACACTTGGGCGACCATGTCAACCTGGGCACCTGTGTTGGTGACGTGGATCGTCCACTCAGTGTGTGCTAGCTCAGCCAATCCCCAACTCAGTTAAGGTATCCCGGGCACCTATATTAACTCGGGCGCCTAGGACATTCAGCGCTTGTGTTCATACGGGCACCTGATCTAGGGTTTTTTCAACCTTCAGCTTCCACCCACAAAGTTAGCACAGGCACAATAAAAGATATACACATGAATACTTTTGATAGCTCGAGATGTCCGATTTTGACTTTTAAGTTTCGACCGAAACACTTGATCAGACCAATGCTTATTGTTCCCTCTTTCGAGGAACACATCCTCACCTAC
Source organism: Boesenbergia rotunda (assembly GCA_024364735.1). Lineage (NCBI taxonomy): Eukaryota > Viridiplantae > Streptophyta > Magnoliopsida > Zingiberales > Zingiberaceae > Boesenbergia > Boesenbergia rotunda. Next base: position 15,622 of record JAGFNQ010004000.1, on the reverse strand, counting down.
TCCTCTTAGTAGAGATTACCTATTGCCAACCCCCCATTGGACTTTTACTCAGCCTTCGATGACTCCGGAACTCATATGTCTGATCCTCGACCCGTTTCAACTCCTATATGTCGTCCTCGCTCGACCAAGTCTTCTACCCAATCCTCCATATCAGGATTTTGGTGCCCAACCCTTGGTCAGGTCTTTGCGCCCAACTTCACTCACCTCATCTTCGTGCCCAACCCTCAGTCAGGTCTTTGTTTCCCATCCTTCACCCAAGACCTAGTGCCCAGTCTTTCGAACATGGTCTTCGTTGCCCAGCCCTCGGCCAGGACTTAGTGCCCAATCCTGTAGATCATGACTTAGTGCCTAGGTATGCTAGGACTTACCCACACACTCAAGTTAACACGTTAGATCACAAATAATAGTTAACTTTGAATTGTGTTGTCAATATCAAAATAAGGTTCGATCTGGTGCTTCCGAACAATCTTCTCCTTTTGATTTATGGCAACTAAATTCAAGTTAAGTAAAACATGATAAATAAGAAACAATATATCTAAATGATTTTCAACACAAAATATGAAAAGTTATAACTTTGATCTCTCTCTTCCCATTTGACATATATCAAAAAGAACTTATTGTAGAAAGAAAGAAAATTTTAGGTTTTTAAAATGAGTTTCCAAAAAAAATTGAGTTAGATCAAAAAGAATTGTTAAGTGAAAAATAGCTTTTCCAAAAATTATTATAAGTAACTCATTTCTATTTGAAAAATTTTCCAAGTAAAAACATTTGTTAAAAAAAGCTCTATGTAAAATCGCTTTTCAAAGTAAGGGATTTTTTTTTCCAACCATGCTCTCCCTTAATTACAAATCTCCGCTTGAAGATTTTGAAAACATATATTTTAGGAGATAAGTTTTTCAAAAACATCTTGAGAAACATTAAGTTTTGAAAGAACTTTTTAAGAAAAGATACTAAGTTATGTTTTGAAAATGTACTAAGTTACGTTTTGAAAGAAATATTTTTCAAAAGAAAAATAACCTTTACCTTACTTTTCTATCCCACTTTGACATAAAAAAATAAATTTGTGTTGAAGAGAATTTATAGATATTTCAAAATAAAGTTTTGAAAATTCATATGTCTGAAAAAAATTTAAATATCAAAGCACGGACTGAAATAATATTTTTGTTTGCAAAAATTTGAAAGAATTTTCTAAATGAAAAAGGTATAGATTTTTGCAAGAAAAATTATAAGAAAAATATTAGTTTTTTTTTGCAAAAATTTTTAAAGAATAAAAAGAATAGTTTTGCAAAACTAATTTCTGAGTGAGAAGAAAAATAATGGTTTTTTAAAAAATAAATGAAAACAAAGTATCCTTTGCAAAATTGTTCAAGTAAAACTAGAATTTCAAAAAAAAGTTTTAAGTGAAAAATTTTGCAAAAATTTGGACAATGCAATTTCTAAGCAATTAAAAATGATTTACCATAAATGAGTAACTAAAACGTTTTAAAGAATAATTTTAAGTACAGAACGTTTAGTCACTTATTTTTTAGTCCAAGCGTGATAAAAACTAAAGGTAATTTTGAAAGCAATAGTTTTAGTTTGAACACTCAATTAAGTTAAAAATAATTTGAAAAATTAAGTGTTGGTGCCGAAAGAACCAGATCAAATCTTGTTTGATATTAACAAAGGGTTCAAAGTTATGTGTGTTTGGTGATCTAATATATTTCACTAAGTGTGCGAGAAAGTCCTAGTGTAACTAGGCATGAAGTCCTGATATATAGGGTTGGGCACGAAGTCCTGGTTGAGGATTGGACAACAAAGACCTGATGAGTGAAGCTGGCCATGAAGACCTTGTTGGGACCGGGTGCATGTCGACAAGGATACGAGTTCGTAAAATTCAAAATTTTTACGTGCAGCGGAAGAATTTGCATAAAATAATTTCCTAAATTATTTTAACTTCGTATCTAGCATGCAATCTTATGGTGTGTTGACATAATCATAAAATAAAACTTTGCGGAAAAGTAAACTAATTTACATTGTACCTCTCGTAACTCGAAGTAAGGGACGAGATCCAACCGTAGCGTCCCTTGGAAGCTCCGCCTCTATTCGCGTCCACGCCGAGTTCTCTTCGGGATGACTTCGCAAAGTCACGAGTTTTGTGCCGACGAGAACTACTAGATTCTCTATAGGCACAACTTGAAAGATCAAGAGAGGAAAGATAGGAAACTAACCAAGAAGAAAACGGAATTGAATTCCGAGAAGAGAGGAGTCGCTATCCGCTTCTTCTTCTTCGTGTTCGGGTTCTCCTTCTTCTTCTTGAAGCTCACGGCCTCCTCCAAGAAGTCCTTTGTGCGCCGGCCCTAATCCTCTAGGGTGGGCGCCGGCCCTAGGCAAGAGAGGGAGAGGGAGAGGAGAAGAGATTAAGAGAGAGAGGGAGAGCTCTATGATTAGTTGATGTAGGAATAAGGGCTAGCCTTTGGTTCTTTTATATAGTAGCAACTCCTTTGCTAAGTCTCCCTCTAAACCGAATTAACGGAATTAGTTATAAGAAATTTATCTTATAAATTTTCTTATTAATTATTCCGTTTAAACCGAGTCTTTATTATAAACCAATTTATAATAAAACAAATTAATTATCATAAGAAAATTTATCCTATAAATTCTCTTATGAATTTTATTATAACTAACTTTATAATAAAAATAATTAATTATCATAAGAAATTTATCCTATAAATTCTTATGAATTATTCCGTTTAAACCAAGTTTTATTATAACTAATTTATAATAAAACAAATTCCTCTTCTCTTTAAATTATAGAATAAATTTTATAAGAAATTTATAAACTTTCATATTATGGAAAAATCAATTCATAATTGATTTTATAAAATTAAAATAAACCCAATTCATGAATTATTTTAATCTTCCATAAAAGAATAAATTTCTATAAATTTATTTATATAAATTTCTTTATACAAATTTATTTATCCATAATTTATAAAATAAATCGCGCTGGATTTATCTTATTAATTAAACCAAAATTAATTGGTTTTCTCCTCTTATTGTGGCCGGCCACCAAAGGGGTTTTGGCACCCTCTTTGGCCGGCCAAAACCAACCCGAACCGCCGCGAATTAAACTCATTTAATTGGCCCGAAAAGCCTTCAAAAGACTTAGCCATTTTTAGCTTCCATTGTGCCTCTGACTAACTCAGATTCGACTTATTTCTCTTGATCGGAAAATCCAATTTTCAACTCGTTTTAAATCCCTCGGATTACTCGTAGTGCGTGTGACTAAATAGGCTTTCGATTTATGTTGGCCGTCTATAATTAACTAATTATAGAACGATCATGAGTGGCACCTAGTAGTACATCATGATCCCCAATTAATCGAAAGATCAACGGTTTGACCTCAGAAGAAATTATTCTGAAACCCTTCAGCAGCTCTAATGAATCGTGCCCCATTCCCTTCACCACCTTATACCCACTTGGTTCAGGACACGGTCAATGGTGTCAGTCCCCACTAGGCTGACTACGTCACACCTAGCCCAAGTAATGTCTTACTCGTCCTTTGGATTCTAACTACTCTCATGTATTTAGAGACTCTCACTCTAAACATGATATGCTCTGGCCAGAGGCTTTGAGTAACAATCCGACGATAGGCCTGGGTATACATCTCCTCGCAAGGAGTGGTGAATCCTTTGTAGGCTGTTAAACATCTTCGGGCACTTCGGCTTATACCCGATCATCCTGGGTCCACACCTCCTTGGAGATGCTTGCTTAAGATGTCAAAGTATAAGTCTCTATGACCAAGATGACTTGAACACCGCAAGTCAAAGGAACATCGCACTTAAGCCGCAGTAAGATCTTCATTGACATATCTACATGTAGATTCCATATGAAGTCTTACAGCTAGTCACTCCAATGAACTAGTTCCCTTAACTAGCATCCATGTTTATCTCCGGACATCCCAATGTCACCAGCCAGTGAGAATCAGCTGAATAGAGAATAACCCATGCTAGTCTCAACAGAACTGATAATGTCCGTATTTATCAATTCATCGACTAGGGATATTTCCAACACTTCACATTTGCACATTTAGAGATAATCACTAGTTGTGATCCCATCACAAATTCTCTTATGCTGTGAACTGTATGGCGGACATTCAGTAGATGAGTTTAAGATCCCAATCAAATACACAAACATGTATACTCAAATAGTGAATTATCATTTATTGAAATAAATGTTTACAATCATAAGGCGATTGCCTTAGGACACTTCTCTCATATCACTAACAGACCTGACCAGGGTTGGGCACCAAAGACTTAGTCGAGGATTGTGTAGAAGACATAGTCGAGCAAGGACAACGAAATAGAGCCAGGGCAGGTCGAGGTACGAACGTCACGTGTTTCAGATTCATCGCAAACAAAAGTCCAACCGGAGGTTCCGATTGGTGATAGGTAACTTCTCTTGAGTGGAGTAGGTAAGGATGTGTTTCCTTAAAGAGGGAACAATAAGCGTAGGTCTAACCTAGGGTTTTAGTTGAAACCTAAAAGTTTGGATCGTACAGCACGGGCTATCAAATACATGCATACTTATTTTATTTGTATTATACTAATCCTATATTGCAGTTGAGTAGATGGGCAAACTGTAGGATTATAGAGTCGTGTTTAAAATATTATTCGAATTCATAAAAGTAAGCGAATACGCAGCAGAAAGTAAAGTAAAAGTAAACAATGGTCTGGCTTACGTGGCAAGTGTTGAGTTTAGGATCCACGTTGGCACTCAAGCGCCTGAAAGGAATCAGGCGCCTGGTCAGGATATAGTTTGACTGAAAAGCGAATAGAGTATCCACCCGGTACGCTGCAGTGAGGGCGCCTGAGAGGTCATTCAGGTGCCTGAGAGGTCATTCAGGCGCCTAAGTACTATAAAAATGGGTCGACTGTAGCAGTTCATTACAACAATATTAAGACTACAATCTGTTTCTTCTTCTTTGTGTTGCATGACCGAAGTTTCGATAAACACTGAAACGCCATCCAACTCTCCGAACGAAGATCTTCCTTTCATTTCAAGAGTCGGTATAATTGTTTTTCTTTTATTGCACACTTCAGTTCTATAATTTATAATATTCTTGCGATTATTAGTATTACCCAAAGTAAACGATCAAGAATCGTGGGCCTTGCAGTAGGAGCCGGAGACTCTAAAGCAAGTAAATCAACCTGAGTTAGCGATCGTGCTGTGTTTTATTTTTCGCTACTTCCTATGTCTCTCTAACTCCGACGCTTACTCTAACCTTAAGTTTCCACTGTGTACTCTATCATCGTTAAGTTTTAAAATCAAAGGTTTTGTTCAGCGATATTCGCCCTCCCCCTCTATCGCTCAATCTCAATCCTACAATTGGTATCGGAGCAGGGGATACTCAATTTTGGTGAAAGTACCACTTGAGCACTTTTCAGATTTTTCGGTGTTATTTTAAAAAGGGGCAATTTTGCCATCATTCTGAGGTTTTCTTCGTCATATTTTTTTAACTCATGAATGTTGCAATCACCACTCTAGCACATTTCTTTTTATCTCACACTACTAATCCAAGACAAAAGTCTTACTACATTCTTTTATTTTTTGTTTTTACAAGTTCGGATTTCTCTCTTCTATCCTTGTGGAATTGCAAGCGGGCTATAGTACTGCTCGTCCCCCCTCTCTTCTCTGGGGAAGTCTTCGGGTATTGGAAGAGCCGGATGGAAGTCCGCCTAAAAACTCAGGTGGACACGTGGATAATAATCCAAACCGGATTCGACCTTCCAATAGACGAGAAAGGGGTGGTACTGAGCTACAACAAATGGGATGTCGCTACCAAAAAGAGAATCAAAACTAACGCAAAGGCGACACAGACTCTTCAATATGGACTTACAAAGGAGGAGCTTAACCGCGTCGGTCCCTTCAGCAGCACCAATGAACTCTAAAACAAGCTGATAGAACTTCACAAAGGAACCTCCGACACTAAGGTGAGTCATCGCGATCTTTTGTTAAATAAGCTTTATAATATAAAAATGTAGGACGGAGAAACTGCTTTCCCAACTGTATGCCCGAATTCAAGAAATCATGAACGAACTCCACATCATCAGGCATAAGATCGAGAATAGGGACTTAATCAGGTATATGCTAAATTCATTCCCTAGAAACTCGCTGTAGGCATCTATGGATGATGCCTACAATGTTTCTAAGGATCTTTCAAATATAAAATTAGATGAATTATTTGCTGAATTCGAATTAGATGAGCAGATTAACGGTTCACTTGTAGAGAAAGGTGTGGCTTTGATTGTAGGTAAAACCAAGAAAAAGGCACCAAAATTAGAACCGAATTCTGACTCAGAATCCGAAGAGGAAGAGCTGGCGAAGCTTGTAAACATCATCCAAAAGTTGTTCATAGCTCGGAAGGCTCAGAAGAAGAAGAAGATGGGACAGCCAAAGGATGATTCAGCTGACCCAAAGAACAAGGCAGATCACACCTGTTATAGTTGTGGGAAGAAGGGGCACTTCAAGTTTGAATGCCCGAATGCGGAAGAGACAAAGAAGCAATAGAGGAAGAAGGCGTTGTAAGCAACTTGGGACGAGTCATCTTCGAAATCGAGCGAGGATGAACCAATGCACTCCAACCTCCTTGACTTAATGGCTAAAAATGAGATTGACATTGACTCCAAATCAGACGAAGAAACAGAGAATGGAACCGTCTCACTGTCAAAAAATAGACCAATTTAAGGTAACGGGTTTTTGCGAATCGGAGCATTACGAATTGATTTCTTACTTATCTCGCAAACTGGCTAAGTCCAATGACCGGGTTATGTCTCTCCGAGAGTAGGTAAAACTCCTTAAGGAAGAGACCAGCTTGAGTCCTTTGAATGAGCATGTTCAGGAAGAAACCTCAACTCAAGTCCAAAGACTTGAGGAAGAGAATTCCTCCCTGAAAGCTTAAGTCAGAAAACTCAGAGCAGATTTGGAAAATTTTACCCTAGGATCCAAGAATCTTGATATGATTCTTAGAAAACAAATATTTGTTCTAAATTGATCTGGAATTGGGTTTAAACCCAATCGCGAATTAGGTCCTACTTTTCAATAATTAACTGCCCTAGCACCCAAGTCCAAGCATGAGTCCCCAAACTAAGCTTGACTAATCAAGCCGGACCAAATTAATATTGTATTCCCAAGGATCATATTCATTACTTAGATAGACCATATCGAGGATATGATCCAGGGGGATCCAATAAAAAGACTATTTATGTTGTTAGATAGTTTTTTTTATTGAATACCTTACTTGATGCTTGTTTACTTTTTTTCTTTTTTTTGCAAATTATAATGCTTAGGATTAGAAATAGTTAGTTAAGGAGTAGATCTGAATGAAACTTATACAACCTAGTATTAGGGTGGGGCGAGCTGATAGTACGTTAGGAAAACCGTCTAGGGTGTCAAGTAGGGGAAGACATCTCCTATTTGGTCTTCCTAGTCCGGTGGAACTAGCCGAAGATACCTCGTCACAAGCTTGACTAGTTAGACTAAGGGTTCCGAAAGAGGAATTTAAAAATACTATTACTTTATTCGACTTTGTCTAGGAATGGGTTGTTGATCCAAAAAGGCTAAGGCCAAATAAGGCCCTTGTGCCTCACCAAAACCTAGAAGCCAAATATTGAAATTTATTTTTAAATTACTAATTCTTAAATCTGAATCTAACTCAAAGCTCAATCATATCTTAGACTTAACTTAATTTCAAGATAAAATTGAAAGCATCTCATAAAACAAGCAAAGATCCATGTTTTGTCACTTAGAAATGGGTGAGATTGTTAGGATGAATAAAGTTAGATCAACCCAAATCCTGTTAATTTTTCCTCCTCACAAAAATTCCTTTTCAAATTTATCTTTAATGTTGGGACCGGGTGCATGTTGACATGGATACGGGTTCGTAATTTTAAAATTTAATTACGTGCAGCGGAAGGTTTAGCATAAATAATTTCTCAAATTATTTTAACCACGTATCTAGCATGCAACCTTATGTTGTGGAGACATGATCATACATTTAAAATTTTGCAGAAAGTAAACTAATTTACTTAATACCTCGCGTAACTCGTAGAAAGGGACGAGATCCAACCGTAGCGTCCCTTGGAAGCTCCGCCTCTATTCGCGTCCACGCCGAATTTTCTTCGGGATGACTTCGCAAAGCCACGAGTTTCGTGCCGACAAGAACTACTAGATTCTCCAAAGGCATGACAAGAATACCAAGAGAGAGATGCAAAGACTAACCACCAAACGTAGAACGGAATCAAGATTCCGGGAGGAAGAAAGGAGTCGCGCCCGCTTCTTCTTCTACTTCGGCCTCTTCTTGGTGGTGGAAGCTCACGGCGACCAAAAGGAGGGCCTCTAGGACCGGCGCGACTAGAGGAGGGAGAGGGAGTGAAGGAGAGGGAGAGAGGCTAGGCAAGAATCCTTGATCTCTTGGATTGATTTCCAAGTCTTGCCTTGGTGCCTTTATATAGTAGCCTCTTAATCGCCAAGTCTCCTCTTAACGGAATAAATTTTCATAAGAAATTTATCTTATAAATGTTTTCTATGAATTATTCCATTATGCCAAGTTTTTATTATAACATAATTTATAATAAAAACAACCATGTCTTCCCTTTTATTATGGAAAGAAATTTCTTTATATAAATTTCTTTATCATGGTAAATCAATCCATTATTGATTTTATAAAATAAAATAAACCAATCCAAGGTTTATTTTAATTTCCATGAAAATAAATCTCTTTATATAAATTTCTTTATATAAATTTCTTTATCATGGTAAATCAATCCATTATTGATTTTATAAAATAAAATAAACCAATCCAAGGTTTATTTTAATTTCCATAAAAATAAATCTCTTTATATAAATTTCTTTATATAAATTTCTTTATATAAATTTCTTTATCCATAATTTTATAAAACAAACCGCGCTCGGTTTATTTTATAATTTGAACCAAACAATTTGGTTCTCCCCTTTTGATGTGGCCGACCTAACAAAGAGGGTGGGGACCCTCTTTGGCCGGCCAAACCTAAGCCGAAACCGTATAAATTAAACTCATTTAATTCGTCCAATAAGTCTTCAAAAGTCTTAGCCATTTTATGCTTCCGATGCGTCTCTGAAAAATTCAAATTCGACTCATCTCTCTTGATCGAAAAATCCAATTTTCAACTCGTTTTAAATCCCTCGGATCACTCATAGTGCGTGTCACTAAATAGGCTTTCGATTTATGTTGGCCGTCTATAATCAACCAATTATAGAACGATCATGAGTGACACCTAGTAGTACATCATGATCCCCAATTAATCGAAAGATCAACGGTTGACCTCAGAAACTATTCTGAAACCTTTCAGCAGCATTAATGAATCATGCCTCATTCCCTTCACCATCTTATACCCACTTGGTTCAGGACACGGTCTATGTGTGTCAGTCCCCACTAGGCTGACTACGTCACACCTAGCCCAAGTAATGTCTTTCTCGTCCAACGGATTCTAATTACTCTCATGTTTCTGAGAGATTCATACTCGGAACATGTGATGCTCTGGCCAGAGGCTTCGAGTAACAATCTGACGATAGGCCTTGGGTGTACATCTCCTCGCAAGGAGTGGTGAATCCTTTGTAGGCTGTTCAAACATCTTCGAGCACTTCGGCTTATACCCAATCATCCTGGGTCCACACCTCCTTGGAGATGCTTGCTTAAGATGTCAAAGTATAAGTCTTCATGACCAAGATGACTTGAACACCGCAAGTCAAAGGAACATCGCACTTAAGCTGCAGTAAGAACTTCATTAACATATCTATATGTAGATTACCATATGAAGTTTTACAGCTAGTCACTCCAATGAACTAGTTCCCTTAACTAGCATTCATGTTTATCTCCGGACATCTCAATGTCACCTGCCAGTGAGGATCAGCTGATTAGAGAATAACCCATGCTAGTCTCAACAGAATTGATAGTGTCTGTATTTATCAATTCATCGACTAGGGACAATTTTAATACTTCACAATTGCACATGTAGAGATAATCACTAGTTGTGAATTCATCACAAATTCTCTCATGCTGTGAATTGTATTGCGGACATTCAGTAAATGAGTTTAAGATCTCAATCAAATACATAAACATGTATACTCAAATAGTGAATATTCATTTATTAAAATAAATGATTACAATCATAAGGCGATTGTCTTAGGACACTTCTCTCATATCACTAACAAACTCCCACTTGGCCTAATGCCAATCGCTACGGTATCCAATACCACAGGCTCTAACATGACCCTCAAACATGCTTTGAGGCAAGGCCTTAGTTAAAGGATCGGCTAAATTCCTTTCAGTGCGAATTATCTCAATTTGTATATCATTCCTACTTATAATCTCTCTGATCAGATGATAGCGGCGAAGCACATGTTTGGATCGCTGATGAGACCTTGGTTCCTTTGCTTATGCAATAGCTCCATTGTTGTCGCAATAAACCGGTATTGCTTCATCAATGGTTGGAACCACACAAAACTTCTTGATCCAAACTGCTTCCTTTGCTGCTTCCGAAGCTGCAATATATTCCTCTTCCGTGGTAGGATCCGCTACAGTGTCTTGGTTGGAACTCTTCCAACATATTACGCCTCTATTTAAAATAAATATGTATCCGGACTGAGATTTGGAGTCATCCATATCTGTCTGGAAACTGGCATCTGTATACCCACGTATTATCATATCTCCTTCTCCATATATTAGGAACACATCCTTAGTCCTTCTTAAGTACTTAAGGATTGTCTTGACAGCCGCCCAATGATCCATTCCTGGATCAGACTAGTATCTGCTTGTGACGCTCAGAGCATACCATACATCAGGCCTAGTACATAACATAGCATACATGATGGATCCTATCACGGATGCATAAGGAATCTTATTCATGCAAATCCTCTCGTCTTCTGTGCGCGGACACATAGACTTTGAAAGGTTGATCCCATGCCTGATGGGAAGGTAACCTTTCTTGGATTCTGACATGCTAAACCCTTTTAGCACTCGGTCTATATATGTATACTGCGAAAGACCAAGCAACCGTTTTGATCTATCTCTATAAATTCTAATCCCAAGGATATAGGTTGCTTCTCCCAGGTCTTTCATTGAGAATGTTTTGGACAACCAAATTTTAACCGACTATAAGACTGATATATCATTTCCTATAAGCAATATGTCATCGACATATAATACTAGGAATACAACTGCACTCCCACTAACCTTCTTGTACACACAAGGTTCGTCAGGATTTTGTGAGAAATCAAACTCTTTGATTGTCTCATCAAAAAGGATGTTCCAGCTCCTGGATGCTAGCTTCAATCCATATATGGATCGTCGAAGCTTGCATATTTTGATTTTATCAACCGATGTGAAACCTTCAGGTTGTATCATGTATACATCCTCAAGCAGGTTTCCATTAAGGAAAGCTGTTTTCACATCCATTTGTCATATCTCATAATCATAATGAGCTGCTATGGCCAGGAGCATCCGAATGGATTTAAGCATAGCTACTGGCGAATAGGTTTCGTCATAATCAATTCCTTATTTCTGACGATATCCTTTTGCCACTAATCTAGCCTTAAAGGTAACAACATTACCTTCCATGTCAGTTTTCTTCATGAAAACCCACTTGCAACCTATGGGCTTAATCCCTTCAGGTGGGTTAACCAAGTCCCATACTTGATTTTCGTACATGGAATCCATTTCCGACTTCATGGCTTCAAGCCATTTGTCCCTTTCTGAACTTTTCAGAACATCATCATAACTGATAGGTTCGTCATTGCTAAAGAGTAACACGTCGTTCAATTCACTTACGAGAAATCCGTATCTCTCTGGAATATTACGTGTCCTATCAGATCTATGAAGACGTGGTGTTGTTTTAGGTTCAACTGATAGCTCATCATTATGAGTTATTGGTTGTGGGTCTAGACTAGGTGTCTCTGTAATGTCTATTGGAGTCTCTTGAACTTCTTCAAGTTCAATGCTACTCCCACTGTTTTCTTGTAAAAGAAATTCTTTTCCAGAAATACAGCATGCCTTGAAACAAACACCTTTTGTTCCAAGGGATGATAGAATTGGTAACCCTTCGTTTCCTTAGGGTATCCAATAAATAGATATTTATCAGACTTAGCATCCAATTTGTCTGATATAGTCCTCTTCACATAAGCGGGACAACCCCATATCTTAAGGTGAGTTAAGTGAGGTTTCTTACTATTCCACGTTTCATATGGAGTAGTAGAGACTACCTTGGTCGGGACTCTGTTTAGCAAGTAAACAGCTGTCTTAAGTGCATAACCCCAAAAGGATTTTGGAAGAGTTGCATGGTTCATCATAGATCTAACCATGTCCATCAAGGTTCGGTTATGCCTCTCAGATACACCATTATGCTGTGGTGTATATGGCGGAGTCCATTGAGACAATATCCCATTGCCCCTAAGATAATCTTGAAACTCTTGACTTAAGTATTCACCACCCCGATCGGATCAAAGTATCTTAATACTTTTGCCAAGCTATTTCTCTACTTCATTTTTGAACTCTTTGAATTTCTCAAAAGCTTCAGATTTGTGTTTCATCAAGAACACATACCCGAATCGTGAGTGATCATCGATAAAGGTGATGAAGTAGCTATAGCCTCCTTGTGCAAGAGTTGACATTGGTCCACATACATCAGTATGTATTAGACCAAGCAATTCTCCCACTAGATTACCTTTTTCGGAAAAGGATAATTTGGTCATCTTGCCTTTTAAGCATGATTCGCATGTATCAAATGAACCGGGTTCAAATGATTCCAGAATTCCACATCGGTGTAGTTTGGTCATGCGTTTCTTACTTACATGGCCAAGACGACAATGTCACGTATAGGAGTCTATTTGATTATCTATTCGAGCACGTTTGTTGCTAACTTCGATATTGAAAACGTCACCGGATAAATCTAACATGTAGATACCATTGCATAAAGTTCCAGTCCCATAAAGAACACCATTTAAAGTTATGTAACAACAATTGTTACTAAAAGTTAAATGGTAACCCTTTTCATTCAAGTATGAAATAGATATAATGTTCTTTATTAACGAAGGAACAAAATAACAATTATCCAATTCTAAGACAAGTCCAGTAGGGAGCTTTAGCAAATATGTTCCGATGGCAATAGCAGCAATCTTTGCTCCATTTCCAACTCGCAAATTCACTTCTCCCTTGACGAGTCTTCTTCTATTCCTTAGACCCTGTATGTCATTACATATAAGTGAGCTACACACAGTATCAAGTACCCAGGTGTACGAGGAAATAGAGTGACATTCAATAACGAAGATGCCTGAAGAGGATGGGGCATCAGATGCCTTCTTCTTCAAGGACTCAAGATATACCTTGCAGTTTCTTCACCAGTGTCCCTCCTTGCCACAGTGATGGCAAGTGCCTTTTGGTGCCTTTTCAGTCTTTTTGGTCTTAGTTATCTTATTGGTGTCCAAAATGGAACGCAAATTCTGAGAAGACATGATCGAGTGATTATCCTAGAAATACAAATTGAGCTTACGTGAGAAGAATGATAAAGAATGCATCAACATACATTAACTAAATCCTATTTATTTTTCGAATTGAATAACTCTTTTTATCAATTCGGGAGATCGTATGAACATCTCCAAATAGGTTGATATCCAACCATAGATAAGAACAACCATGGCTGTGGCCATCAAGTTATTCTTAGCTATGAAGGTAGGTAATTATACCGATTACATATCACATATATGTAACTATCACTTTATGCTATCAACTAATTGAATGTTTGCATAAATCATTGGGTTGTTAACTCATTAACAAGTATGCAACATTATACATAGCACCCAACTGCACCTCTCTTTACATCGACCTTGGCTGTGGCACAATAAATCGATGCTCCAAGCTTAAGGCTGGCCCATTAATCAAGAAATAGTTTTAATATGGTTGGAGCTCATTCAACCGTTTAGTCAGGCTTGGATGTGTCCAACAACCAAAACTAAGGATTGACCTCTGACTCCAACTATATTAATCATAAACTAATTCCATGATTTGAACATGTTGAGGTTCAAGCCGGGCATGGATGTGTCCATCAACCCAAACGAGAAATAAAACTCCGGTTCTAACCATATTAATGGAAGGTGTTGGCCTTAATATTTTGTAAGGGGTTTTGGGTCTCATCCTTTCTTTTCTAAGGACATTCATGACATATAATTATGTCATGTACTAACGATTTCCTTAATAAAGTATGTATGTGACTTAATTTATCAAGTCTCATTAATTGAATTAGAAATCGGATTTCCTAATTCTAATTTCATACTTTATTCAAGGAATTATTTTGGGAAACAATTTCCTAAATTGTCATAATCAATTTCGGAAATAATATGTTTAAGACTTTGATTTCTCTAAATCAAATCTTATTAAATTAAGAGACAGATTCCCTTAATTCAGCCACATATTATTTTCATGAAAATCTCATTTAAGAAAACTCTATAGGAAATCATTTTCCTAATTAATTTTGAAGACAACAATATGTAAGAGCATCACCTCTTAAATCAAATAAGGAAATTATCGTTTGAGAATCACCTCAAAATTTCCAAGATTTGATTACATATTCTATTTATGGATTTATTAATTTCAACAAATTATTTTCTTTGGGTGGCTCCCCGAGGCTCAGATACCCAAAAAAAAAGGAATTTGTTGTAAATCTAATTTGGTCCGCTCCCCGAGGCGTAACTAAATTAAACATGACAATTTTATTCAAAATTGGAAATTAAATTACAACAACTAACTTTAAATTGGACGGCTCCCCGAGGCTCAATCCAAAATAAAGAATTTTGTTAATAATTTAAAACCAATTCGAATTTAATTGTCAATTAATAATCCATAAATTTGTCTAGACTTTCTTGAAAGAAAGTGCCCAAAATTGCGAGATTTCGTAATAGATTTTCAGAATAATTGTAAGTTTCTAGTACAAAGAAAACTTACATATTTCCAAAATTGAAAATTTTCCAAAATAGGAAATTTCCAAAATTTGAAAGTTTCCAAAAATGGGAAGTTTTCACAATTATCATAAAATTTCAGAAACTAGGATATTTCAAAAGTTTGCGAAATTTCATTTAGATTTCCAAACTTTGAAATTCCTAAATCTAAAATTTATCATAATTGGAATGTTTCCATAATTGAAAAATTTTCCAAAATTGAGATCATGACAAAGTTTTCCGCAAAACAATTATATGATTATGTCGAACACTAACCGGCTCTGATACCAATGTTGGGACTGGGTGCATGTTGACATGGATACAGGTTTGTAATTTTAAAATTTAATTACGTGCAGCGGAAGGTTTAGCATAAATAATTTCTCAAATTATTTTAACCACGCAGAAAGTAAACTAATTTACTTAATACCTCGCGTAACTCGTAGAAAGGGACGAGATCCAACCGTAGCGTCCCTTGGAAGCTCCGCCTCTATTCGCGTCCACGCCGAGTTTTCTTCGGGATGACTTCGCAAAGGCACGAGTTTCGTGCCGACAAGAACTACTAGATTCTCCAAAGGCACGACAAGAATACCAAGAGAGAGAAGCAAAGACTAACCAC
>JAGFNQ010003999.1:325533-386483 GCA_024364735.1 Boesenbergia rotunda | reverse complement strand
GAGATGGCTATAGAGGGGGGGGTGAATATAGCCGGACACTCAAATCGCCCCCTCTTTCAAAACTTTCTTCCTGTGATCAGATTAGTAGCAGCGGAAACAAAATACAACAGGAAGAATAAAACAGAGAAAGGAATCACAAACCAAACAAACGCTAAGACGAAGATGTACAAGGTTCGGGGATAACTTGCCCCTACTCCTTGGCATGCCCGTAAGGTGGGCGATCCCTTGATCGTCGGCAGATCAAGCCCCGGTGAACCCGGATAAGATAGAGCCTCCTTCTCGGTGGAGAAACCTCTCCACAGATCTCACGGATGATATAACTTGAGTACAGGAGATCACACAAGAAGGAACACTCACCAAGCTCTCACAGGAATGTAACAAGATCGCTTAAGCACAAAGCAACAGAGAGCACAAACACAGCCCAGCCAAACTTCCCAAGTTTCTGTCTTGTTCGCCCCACTCCTCTGCTTCCAGCTTCGTCACTTAAGCTCTGCTCACCATCACAAGCTTCATCAGCATCCACTGAGCTAGCCTGAACCCACTGACCTCCTTGAGCACTCAGTCCACTGAAGACCTCCTCTCCAGCTGAGCCTCCGTCAGTCGCCAGCTGCGTCAGTTGCCCGTTGAAACCTGAGAATGAGGAAACAGCCAAACCTGCTCAACGGAAAGCCTCCCATTGACCCTCCTTGAGTGTTTGAATCACCTGCTATCACCTGCACACTTCAACAGAGCTTAGCAATGCATATCAAAACATATCAGCAGTGTATCAGAGAATCGGCAGTGAAAACAGACTTCTGACAGCATATTTGAATTAAAGTTCTGCTCCTGATCGGTCCCCAGACCGATCAGGGAGGAGCCTGATCGGTCACCAGACCGATCCAGCAGTTTCTGCACACTCCTGATTGGTCCCCAGACCAATCAGGCTCCTGCCTGATCGGTCACCAGACCAATCAGGCTCCAGCCTGATCGGTCACCATACCAATCAGGCTGAAACTTTAATCAAATCCTAGCTGCGCCTGATCGGTCACCAGACCAATCAGGCTTGAGTGAACAGTGATTCTTTAATCAAATCCAAAGTCTCTGATCGGTCACCAGACCGTTCTGGACCTGATTAGCAAGGGAACTCAACTCACTGTTCGCTCCCTGATCGGTCACCAGACCGATCAGGAGCTGTGCAGTGAGTGAAACACACACTCCCTGATCGGTCACCAGACCGATCAGACATCGTTGGATCGGTCACCAGACCGATCCACGAAGGAGCAGCGTCCCAACTCCCTGATCGGTCACCAGACCGATCCAGGGACTCAAACTTAGCCCTCCAAGCTAAGTTTTCATCCACCTTAGCCCTCCAAGCCAAGGTTTTTTCATCTAACTCTCGAAGTTGGGAATTTGCACCTAACCCTCCAAGTTAGGACTTTTCACCTAGCCCTCCAAGCTAGGACTTTTCACCTAGCCCTCTAAGCTAGGACTTTTCACCCAACCCTTCCGAGTTAGAACTTCATCCAACCTAGCCCTCCAAGCTAGGCACCTGACCCTCCAAGCCAGGACTTTTCACCTAATTCTCCAGGATGGGAATTTGCACCTAACCCTCCAAGTTAGGACTTTTCACCTAGCCCTCCAAGCTAGGACTTTTCACCCACCTCTTCCGAATTAGGACTTTTCAACACCTGGCTTCACTCACCATGACCCGGCTTCACTCACCGGGATTTCAACCTAGCTTCACAAGCTAGGACCTGGCTTCACTCACCAGGGTTTCATGCCCAGTCCCCGACCAGGACTTTAACCCAAATTCGCTCAACCAAACTTAAATCATTGTCAAACACCAAAACAACAACCGGGTCAGACTGCATCAACAGGTATATCAAGAAATTTATCGCATCCAACAAAATCAACACTAGGTACCTCTATGGATTCTTCACAATCAGTCTTTACATAAGATGTGTCAAGAGATTCATCGCAACCTACTAAATCAATCTTGGGTACCTCTATGAATTTTCCACAATCAATCTCTAAATATGATGTATCAAAAATTGCATCACAGCCAACAAAATCAACACTAGGTACCTCTATTAGTTTTTTACAATCAGTATCTACAAAGGATTTATCAAGAAATGCATCACATTCAACAAAATCAACTTCAGGTACTTCTATAAATTTTTCTAAAGAAATAGGAGAAATACTTACCTTATCTTGCTGAAGAATACCTGGAGGCTCTATAAGAGTGTGTGTAACTATGGTCTCCTCCTGGTCATGTAAAGACTCCACTTCAATTTCAGGTTCTGGTGGACATCTAACTAAGAGAGGTGATTCTTGGGTTCTTGCTTCCACCATGCAAGTTCCTACTCTTTCATACTTTTCCTCTGAATTTTCTGAGATATCAATCAATGTAGGTGATCCCTGGGGCTCAGTGCAATCCCCTACACCTATAGAATCATCTGCAACGCATACTTCATCAACAATATCTGCAACAGCCATATTAGAAAAGTTAAGACCAACAACAACTTTATCATCACAAAATAAAAGATGAGAAGGGTCCTGTAGAGCTTCATAATCGATCCCAAGACTGTCACAAACTTACTATCAATCTCCTCCAATGCCTCTATAACAAATGCATCTTCAGCTTTCTCTGAACTAAAATCTCCTCCCACTATATCAAGTGAAGCTTTATCAGCAATTACATCTGCCTCAATAACCTCATCTGAAATATCCATGCTAATGCTAGGAGGATCCTCTCTGGGTGCTGTGAGAAGGGTAAAGAGACTTTTGGTTCCTCTACTTGAGCTGAATATTTTGGAAATGAATTTTGAACAGGAATTTCAGGAGGAATAGCTGCTGTAGGTGCCCTGATTTTGCTGATTTCTTCTCCTTCTTCCACTAAAATTGCAAGATCAATTGAAGAAGGACTTAGGCTTGCACCAGGGTCACAACCAACTGATTTAGAATCATTTTCGGGACTGATCTGAGATGGATAATAGGTTGCTGAAAATTTTTCAGAAAAGTCGGCACTTGGAGTATTTAAACTTGAAACAACTTCCTCACTCCTCAAAGTTATTGCACAATCATTCCACTTATAGTTTTGAGTAGTTTGAGAAGGTAATTGCCTGATCTTTGGGCTTGCATTTGATTCATTTCACTAACCAATTGTCCCATGTGTCTCTCAATGTTTTGAAGCGTAGAATCATACTCTTGTTGTTGTGAATTTTGTTGTATGATTTGTTGCAAAATCTCCTCAAGCCTTTGTTGTTGAGCCTTAAACTCACTAGAATCCTCAAAGTCTCCTTGATTGATATAGGACTCTTATTGGTCTTGAAATGTAGCATTAGATTGCTCAAAATCATGACTAGGCTGTGAATTCTGAAAATAAGGTGGTTGGGGTTGATGAAATTGTTGATTTGGCTGTGAAAATTGCTGAAAATTGGGCTGGAAACTTGGGTGGAATTGCTGAGAACTGTAGCTCTGAAAATTCTGAGTTTGAGGTTGAAATTGTTGTGGTGAGGGCTGAAATTGTGGAGGTTGAAAACTTTGATTGTATGGTTGAAAACCTTGCTGATTAGGATTGTAACCTTATTGAAAATTTTGGAATTGTGGCTGAAATTGCTGTGGTGGCTGATTCAAGGATTGGTTTTGCTGAAAATTCGAATAGGGCTGCTGAAATTGTTGGAAAGGATGACTTGGCTGAAAACCTTGCTGAAATTGTTGAAGTAGAGGCTGAAATTGATAATTTGGTTGCTGAAAATCTTGACAAGGCTGGAATGGTTGAAAATTTTGTTGAAAATTCTGGAATTGAGAATAAGGTTGCTAAAAATTCTGACAAGGCTGTTGAAAATTCTGAAAGTACTGATACTCTGCCATGGGACTGCTTGAATGAATATAAATGTTTTCATTAACTTCTGAAACTATTCCTTGATTTCTTCCTAGCTCTGACTGTTCTTTCAACCTCAGGGTCAAACTCCTCAAGATTTCCACCGCAGTCCTGGTCATAAACAAACAAAAATGGCAGCAAATGTATACAAAAAGATAAAGCAAATGAGAATAGAACCAAAGAATGTAAATATAAACACAAGCTCAAATTAAACAAACTCAACTAGTGTTCCCCGGCAACGACGCCAAAAATTTGATAGTTGCCCAATACTAGTGTCACGATGAGCCTCAAATTTAGATATTTATAAAGCTGAAAACTCTTGCCTAACAAAGTTAAAGTGTAGAATAGAGGTCTCAGGTCGTATTTTTCCAAGTACTAGTTGTGAATGTTTAACTCAAGCTTGAAAGTTATTTGTCGTTTGATGATTTGGGTTTTCTAGATAAAATGGGGGTTTTTGCGATAAGGAAATTAAATAACAATTTGGAACGAAATAGAATGAACTCAACTAAAGCATGGAGCGAATTAGGCAATTGCAGGAACTAAACATAACCTATTCAACAACTGAGCAATTAAATTTCAACAATGGAATTGGAATTAAAGAACTAATTGCAGTGAATTAATTGCAGGAAACTAATTTGCAAGATAATGAAAACTAGATCAAACATTGTTTAAGAGCATTGACTGGAAGTGTGATGGAAACAATCTAGAGCAATTGAAGAAATACATGCTTAAAACTAAAAATTATCCTAATTAAACATCAAATCAGTTTCTAATCAACACTTCCCTTTGTCGTCACACAAAGGATGAGCTAGAAACCCTTGAACTCAAAAATCGACGAAGCAAAGCTCCCTGGATCAATTTGCTGTGAGTTTGCCTTCCTGATCGGTCAACCGATCGATCAGGTCCTCTTCTGATCGGTCACGGGACCGATCAGAGTCATCTCTGTCCGGTCACCGTGATCAGTCAGTAGCTAAAAAACCGTCCCCGATCTCTGCCTTCTCAATCTGCTGGATGGCGATCGAACCCAAAATCCGTCAACACGCCTTCGAGAACCCCTCTCAAGCTTCGACAGCCCCAGACGACGAATCCAGCGATCAACAAGGATCGATCGGCAGGCGCAGCAGCTCCGGCAAAACCCTCGCCGTAGCTCCTTCAGCTGCGAGAATCTAATTAGGAAAACTGAACGAGAAAACTTACTTCGATGATCTGAAACTTGAGAAGATCTGAATCTGATATGGTCGCGCACGCGATCTAAGAAGGAAACTGCGAAAGAAAACGAAGAACAAACGAAGAACTGGGAAGAAAACTACGATCTCTGCTACTGGCGACGACGCGATCTGGCGAGGACCCCCTTTGGCGGAGAGGAGAAGTCTGTTTTAATTAATCCAATTTGAAATTGAACGGCTGTGATGGTTTCGGACTCATCCAACGACCTGATCTTCTCCGATCTGAACCAAACCTTCCAGATCTTGATCAATGGTCCTGATCTACTCCTCCTCAGCTGGGATCGTTCAGATCTGCAACGGATGGCTGAGATTGCTCTGATCTTTGAATGGACGGTTTAGGCTCCTCTTAAGCTCGATCCAACGGCTGGATGACCTCTGATTGAGACCAAACCTTCAGATCATGATCTGTGGTCTAGATTAACTCTAACTTGAGCTATGATTGGTCAGCAGATGATAGATGGCTCAGATCTAGCCGTTTCTTGATCGGACGACTCATATTAATTCGATGCTTGATTACCTTGATCCGGATCCAATTCTGACTCACGTTTGGTCCAATCTGATCCAGGTCCATGATCATTTGAAGCCTACGAAATTAGATTCAAATTAAATGCCCAAAATATCTCAAATATACAAAGATTTGAATCAAAAGCTAAAATAGAGAGAATTCATGAAACCTAATGTAAATGCAAACTTAAGCATATAAAAGTAGAACAAAATATGGATTTGAGAGTCTAAATTTATCAACAAAATGGTAGTTATCACGCCTCCAACATCACAGGCGCCCGTATGAGCACTATAAAAGGGGCTCGACCCCAAGGCTTCAACATCACCTTTTCTCAACGCTCCAAAGCTTTTCGTTCAAGCGCTACGCCTCGGCAAACTCCGACTTCGAGATCCCAGCGCCGGCGACGACCCTCTGCTCCGAAATACGATCCACCTCGTGCGTCGGTAACAAAAAGTGTAGCAATTTTAATTTCCTGATAAAATCTTGTACTTAACTTGTAAATCTTTATTGCAATTATAGTATTGCCCAATGTAAACGGTCAAGGACCGTAGGCCTTGGAGTAGGAGCCGACCGCGACTCCGAACCAAATAAAAAATAGACTTGTGTTCTTACGTACTCTATTTTCTTTCCGCTGCGTATTTGCTCTTTCTTAAGTCCGAAAAGTTTTTAACGATATTCACCCCCTCTATCGTTTCCTTCGATCCAACAAGTGGTATCAGAGCGGGTGGCTCAAATTTAGTGCAACCACCAATTTGAGAGTTTTTCGGATTTTACGAAAAATTTTAAATTTTTTTCTTTTTCGAATTTTTCTCATTAATCGAGGTTGGTGCAACACCACTCGATCATTTTTTTTAATTAATTTTTTCCCGCACAACTAATCCAAGACCAAGTCTTGGGACAGAATTTCTTTGTTTTTGTTATTTCAGAAATTTTCATGGCCATGCAAGAGGGTTTCAGCATAGCCAGACCACCACTCTTCAATGGAGAAGACTTCTCCTACTGGAAGAGTCGGATGGAAGTCCACCTAAAAACTCAGGTGGATATGTGGATTATTATCTAATCTGGCTTGGAAATCCCCAAGAATGCTGAAGGAGTGGCACAACATTACTCAGAATGGGACGCCTCGCTGAAGAAAAAAGATCGAGGCTGATGCAAAGGCAACCCAGACACTGCAATGCGGATTAACCAAAGAAGAACTAAACCGGGTGGGTCCCTTTAACAGTGCCAAAGAACTCTGGAGAAAGATGATTGAATTGCACGAAGGTACCTCCGACACCAGAACCAGCAAAAGGGACCTACTACTGAACAAATTGTACACAATCAAAATGAACGAAGGCGAGTCAGCAGCCCAGCTCCACGCCAGGATCCAGGAGCTGATGAACGACCTGCACACAATCGGTCACAAGGTAGAAAATCGTGACCTTATCAGGTATACCGTAAACGCTTTCCCAAGAAATACTCTATGGGCATCTATGACAGATGCTTACAAAGTTTCTAGGGATCTTTCAAAAATTAAATTAGATGAATTATTTTCAGAATTGGAATTACACGAGCAGACTAACTGCACTTTTCTTGCAGGTAAACCTAAGAAAAGGTGGCCAAGAAAAAGCCTCAACCTGCACCCAAGTCTGACTCAGACTCAGACTCAGAAGATAGTGAAGGGGATCGACCCAAGCTGGTTCGGCTAGCCCGGGACAACTACAAGGAGCTGAAGCATCAGACCAACAGAAGAAAAGCCAGCAGAAGAAAGGAAGATCCAGCTGAACCCTCAACGTCAAAGACTAAATCAAATGTGACTTGCTACGAATGCAATAAGAAGGGACACTACAAATCGGAGTGCCCTAATCTAAAGGAAGCCAAGAAGACTCGAAGGAAGAAGGCTCTTCAAGCCACGTGGGACGAATCTTCCTCCGAAGAAGAGGAAAAGGCCCCACAGTCAAACCTTCTCGCCTTGACCGCTTCGGAAGACATCGACACCAGATCGGAATCGGAACCGAACGACGGAAGGCTCACTATTTCGGAGAACGGCAAAATAACGGTAAGTGGTTATTCTAAAGTTGAATTATCAAAGTTAATTGCTTACCTATCTCGTAACTTGGCGAAAGTCAAAATCCGAGTCGAGTCCCTCCGACAGGATGTAAAACTCCTGAAAGAGGGAGCTGACTCTAGATCCTTGACCGAGAAGGTTCAAGAAGGAACCTCTACTCAAGTTGAAAAGCTTGAGAAAGAGAACTCCTCCTTGAAAACTCAAGTCAAGGACCTTAGAGCGGCTTTAGAACGATTTACTTCGGGTTCCAAGGGTCTTGACATGATCCTTGGAAAACAGAAGTCCGTTCTAAATCGATCCGGGTTAGGGTATCGATCCAAGTCGAGACAACGATCATACTATGCTGTATTGAACCAATCTAGACCCAAAGTTCAGGCATGGGTACCCAAACTTTGCCTGAACAACCAAGCTGGACCAAACCAGTATTGGATCCCCAAGGACAAGATTCACATCTTGCCCAATCATTACCGTGGCTTTAGTCCAGGGGGAGCCAATTTAAAAACAATTTTTATAATTAGATAAATTCTTTTCTTAATTTAAAATTGCATGCTTGCTTGTTTATTTATTTCTGTAAATTATCATGTTTAGACCTAGGACTGGTTAGATTAAGGGCTAAAACGATTTAACTGAAATTTGAACAACATAGTATTGGGTTGAGGTGAGATGATAGTACGTTAGGGAAGCCATTTTGGCAGAACTAGCCGAAGCTACCGATCCAAGACCCAAACTAGTTAGACCAAAATCTTTCAAGGAGTAATTTGAAGATGGATTTTTAATAAAAGGCTTTATCAAGGAAAGGGTTGATGATCCAATAAGGTTACGACCAAAGAAGGCCTAGTGCCTCGCCAAGACCTGGAAGCCGATTATTGAAAACCAAATTCACTTTACTATTGTGAGATTTGATTCTAACACAGATTTCAATTAATCTTAGATTCAATCATTTTTTTTCAAAAATAAATTTAAAACATAATTAATTGTTTTTAAAATTAATTCAACTTTTCAAAATTAATCATGTTTTTCAAAATAAAATCTTTACTTCTATTAAAATCTGTCTCACAAAACCCATAAGGTTAACATGATTGATAACTCTAGATTGGGTGAGACAGACTAGGTTATGAAAATCAATTTAAGCTATCCTTAATTCTAATTGGATCCAAATCAACAAATTCTTTATGTGTAGGAACATAAAGATTTGGACCAATGGATGTTGGATAGCGGATGCTCCAGACACATGACTGGAGACAAATTGAAATTCACCAAACTCAAGTTCAAGAACCTGGGCTCAGTAGCATTTGGCAACAATGCTATACTCAAAGTCATTGGGTCAGGTAACATTGAACTCAAATCCGATTTTGTAATTAAAAAGGTACTCTTGGTTGAGAACTTTAAATTCAATTTGCTTAATATAAGTCAATTATGTAATACTGGCTATGTAGTTACATTTACCAACTCTAACTGCCTGATTAGAATTTTGCAAGACTCAGAAGTCATGCTTAAGGGCACTAGGAAAAATAACGTTTGCACTATAAACCTACCCTTAGTACCTAAATGTCTCTTAACTCAGTTAGAAGAATCAAACCTCTGGCATAGGAGATTAGGTCACACTAATCTAAGATTAATTTCAAAAATCACCCAACTTGGTTTAATTAAAGGAATACCAAAAATTAAGAACCATGAAAACATGATATGTGAATCATGCAACCAAGGGTCTAATCACAAACAAATTCATTCAGACCTAACTTAAACCACACTTGAGCTCCTGCACCTTGACCTATTTGATTCACATGGAGCCAAGTCACTAAGCGGAAACCGGTACTGCTTAGTCATTATCGATGATTACTCTAGGTTTACTTGGGTAAGATTCCTAAAAACTAAGGATGAAACCCTAAACCTATTCATTGACCTATGTAAGGTAATTGAGAATCAAAATGATACCAAAATCAAAAGACTTGGGAATGATCATGGGGGAGAGTTTGAAAATCAAAGGGTTGAGGAATTTTGTAAGATAAACAGGTATATTCACGAATTCTTATGTCCTAGAACTCCCCAGCAAAATGGGATAGTAGAAAGGAAGAATAGAACCCTACAGGAAGCCGCTAGGACTATGCTTAATGAATTCAACCTAGCTAACAAATTTTGGGCAGAAGCAATTAGTACAACTTGCTATATCCAAAATAGGGTCCTAATTAACAAACGACATAATAAAACTCCCTATGAATTATATTACCATAGACTTCCAAACCTACATTACCTAAGGGTCTTTGGGTGCAAAGTCCATATCCTAAACACCAAGGACTACCTAGGTAAATTTCAGTCCAAGTCAACCCCTGGAATATTCTTAGGATATTCAACAACAAGTAGGGCATACAATAGACAATCTAATAAAATTGAAGAAACAACAAATCTAATATTTGATGAGGAAACTAATTCAAAATCTGATGTTCCAAATCTAAATTCATCAAATATTGATCATGAAGATAATGAACAAATTATTGAACCATCAATTGAACCACTAGTTGAACCTCTAAATGAACTGACTATTGAACCAACTACTGAGTCAATTGAACCAATAATTGAACTAACCCAAGTAACTAAACCAAATACTGAACCGAACCGTCCAGCCGGACCTGAGGCTGAACCAAGTACTAGAAGAACCAGGAAACCCAGACTCAGTCACCCAACTGATCAAATTGTGGGTGATCCAACCTTAGGAGTCTGAACTATATCTTCCTATAGAAATCTTAGTCATATCGAAAATTAAACCTAAGACTATAGAGGAAGCCTTACCTGATCCTGATTGGATTGGATCATAGCAATGCAAGAAGAGTTAGCCCAATTTGAGAGGAACCAAGTTTAGGAACTAGTACCTAAACCTGAGGGCAAATCTATTATTGATACTAAGTGGGTGTTTAGGAATAAGCTAAATGACCAAGGGAAAATAGTTAGAAATAAAGCCCGCTTACTAGCTAAAGGGTTTAGTCAAGTCGAAGGGTTAGACTATGACGAAACCTATGCCCCAGTAGCCAGACTTGAGTCTATTAGAATGTTGTTAGCCTTTGCAGCCCATAAAGGATTTAAGCTTTACCAAATGGACGTTAAGTCAGCATTTCTAAATGGGTTCATCAAAGAAGAAGTCTATGTAGGATAACCCCCAGGCTTTGAGAACCTAGAAAAACCTGACCACGTTTACAAGCTTAATAAGACACTTTATGGACTGAAACAAGCACCTAGGACATGGTATGAACGTCAATCAACCTACCTCATTTCTAAGGAATTTAACCAAGGATAAATTGACTAACTCTTGTTGTTAAAACCTTAGAAAAAGACATTTTCATTGCCCAAATCTATGTTGACGACATACTTTTTGGATCCACCAACTCAAATTTCTTAAAAGAATTTGTAAAAATAATGGAAAACGAATTCGAAATGAGCTTAGTTGGTGAGCTCAATTTCTTTTTAGGACTACAAATTAAGCAAACTAGGGATGGAAATTATGTTTATCAATCCAAATATGCTAAGGAGTTAGTAAAGAAATTTAAAATGGATAACTCCAAAAGCATAAGTACCCCTATGGCTACAAATGTAAAATAGATAGTGACCCTGAAGGTAAACCTGTAGACCTTAAACTATATCGAAATATGATTGGAAGTCTACTTTACCTTACAGCTAGCAGACCTGATATCCTTTTCGCTGTAGGAATATGTGCTAGATACCAAACCTGTGCTAAGGAAACACACTTAGCAGCCCTAAAAAGAATACTTAGATACATTAAGGGCACCCTAAATGTAGGGATTTGGTATCCTAGGACCTCAACTTTTGACCTGTCAGGATACTCTGATTCTGACTATGCTGGATGCAAACTAGACAGAAAAAGTACAAGTGGAAGCTGCCAATTTTTAGGAAATAGTCTAGTCAGTTGGTGAAGTAGAAAGCAACACTGCGTAGCTCTATCTACAACCGAAGCTGAATATGTTGCTTTAGGAGAGTGTGTAGCACAACTCTTATGGATGATACACACTCTTAAGGACTTCCAGCTTGATAACACCCAAACCCAAGTCTAGATTGATAACATAAGCTCAATTAATCTAACACAGAACCCAATCCAACACTCTAGAACTAAACATATAGAGGTTAAACATCACTTCGTAAGAGATCATGTAGCCAGGGGTGAAATAGTTCTTAAGTATGTAGACTCAAAGTCAAACTTAGCTGATATCTTCACCAAACCCTTACCTGAGTCTTAGTTCAGCTCACTAAGAAGACAGTTAGGGTTATGCTTAGTAGAATATGACTGCTCTACTTATGGTTCTTTTCAAAAACTATTTTATTTTTTATTTAATTTGAAAAATCATTTTTTTTAAATTTTAAAATGATTTCTGACTTAGTTTTTTGAAAAAACATATCCCCTTCAAAACTAGGGCTTTTCGCAAATGGACTTAGCTTAGGCCATAACCCTAGAACTGCATGCACCTATAGATCTAGCAGCCAGCATCTCACAAGCACCTTAGGGTACTTTTGATTGATAACCTAGACCGGGTTGAGATGCTTAGGTCTATGCCTTGATTCAAGATGCTTTAAGTCAGTGTATCTGTAGTAATTGGGGCAATAAATACAATTTGAACAGTAATCAGGTTAAGTGTCAAGCTTAGAAAATCTAACTTGATCAGATCACTTAACTTGACTAGCCCTAGTGAAAGCTACTGCTTATAACAGCTAATAAGTAGCTAATTGGGTTAGACAGGATACGAAAGAGAAGAATTTGAATTGATTTGGTCCAGTATATGCTTAGAATTGGTTCAATGCAGCACCTTACTTTTATTTAGTCATTTTTTGCTATATTTTTTTGATATATGGCAAAGGGGGAGAGATTGGAAAAGGAGAGAAAAGAAGGTTTTAAAATTTAAAATTTTCCAAATTATTTTTTTTTTCAAAAACTTTTATCTCTTTTTTTTCAAAAAGTAAAGTAATTCAAAATCAGTTTTAAAAATTTTCTAAAATTCAAAATACTTTTTGAAAATTTTCTAAGTGTTAAAAATTCAAAATGTTTTGAAAATTTTCTAAGTGCAAAATGTTTTGAAAATTTTCTAAGTGCAAAAATGTTTTGAAAATTTTCTAAGTGTAAAAATGTTTTGAAAAATTTTCTAAGTGTTCAACTCAAGAATATTTTGGAAAATTTTTCTAACTTGAAAATCCCTTTTTGAAAATTTTTTAAGTATTAAAAACCTGAAAAAAATTTTCATTCTATAAACAAAGACTTAGAAATGTTTTCAAAAACCTCACGCATTTTTAAAAAATTCAGGGGGAGATTTCTTCCAGGGGAGGAAATTAAATCTGTTACTTTACCTATTTGTTTAACTTAACTTTTTGAACCGGATTGCCATAAATTAAAAAGGGGGAGATTGTTGGTGCAGGCAGCACCTAAGTTAAACCTGAGTTTTGATAATGGCAAAGGGTTCAGAAGTTAAGATGTTATTGTGATCTAACTTGTTCTCTGAGTGTGCAGGAAGAAGTCCTAGGTACACTAGGCAAGAAGTCCTGGCAAAGGGCTGGGCAAAGAATTCCTGGTCAAGGACTGGGCAAGAAGACCTGACTGGAAGTCGGGCAAAGAAGTCCTGGTCGAGGACTGGGCACGAAGTCCTGGCAAGGGGCTGGGCACCGAAGACTTGACCGGAAGTTGGGCAAGAAGACCTGACCGGAAGTTGGGCACGAAGACCTGGTCAGGGGGATCGGGCAAAAGTCCAACCGGAGGAGCCGGTTGGCAAAAGGTAAACTCTCCTGAGAGGAGTAGGTGAGGACGTGTTCCCCGTCGAGGGAACAATAGGCGTCGGTTCGACCTAGGGTTTCATTTGGGAGACCCGAAGTCAGAACCAAGACAGCTACGGCTGTAACTAATGCTTATTATGTTTTTGGGACTAACCTTAATTGTAGGGTCAAAGGATTGGTCGTCTGCAAGGAAGATGTTTCACTGGGCCTAGGCGCCCGAATGGAGACAGGCGCCCGAATGGGCTCAGGCGCCTGTATGGATACGGGCGCCCAAGAGTGAAGGCAAAACCCAAAACATAGCTGCGAAGCCTCTGGACCAAGCCGGATCAGGCGCCCATGAGGTCACGGGCACCCCCATCATCTCAGGCGCCCAAGTGGAGGTGGATAAGCGCTGACCGAGCCCGCGGATAAGGATTCACGGATCGAAGGGCACGTGTCAGGCACCCCCAACATCATAGGCGCTCGTATGAGCACTATAAAAGGGGCTCAACCCCAAGGCTTCAACATCACCTTTTCTCAACGCTCCAATGCTTTTCGTTCAAGCGTTATGCCCTGGCAAACTCCGACTTCGAGATCCTAGTGCCGACGACGACCCTCTGCTCCGAAATACGATCCACCTCGGGCGTCGATAACGAAAAGTGTAGCAATTTCAATTTCCTGATATAATCTTGTACTTAACTTGTAAATCTTTATTGCGATTATAATATTGCCCAAAGTAAACGGTCAAGGACCGTGGGCCTTGGAGTAGGAGCCGACCGCGACTCCGAACCAAGTAAAAAAATTGACTTGTGTTCTTGTGTACTCTATTTTCTTTCCGTTGCGTATTTGCTCTTTCTTAAGTCTGAAAAGTTTTTAACGATATTCACCCCCCCCTCTATCGTTTTCTTCGATCCAACAATGTGTACTGAATTGACCCGCCATGAGAAAGTTTCGTAGATTGTCATATGAGTGTCATAAACTTTCTCATGTGACTATTAGTATGAATAGTCCTCAGATCTGAAGTCACTACCGTTCCCTACATGAGGAGTTATGTACTTTGGTATCGTCAAACGTCATTCGTAACAGGATAGATTATAAAGGCGATCACTGGGTATGTAATAAATTATGTAGAGGGATATAAGTGATGTAGATGGGATCTATCCCTCCCATATGACGGGAGTGATATCTATGGGCCCCTTGATACAGTAGGACTGCTAAAACGCATGACCATGCTCAAATGAGTCAATATGAGATATTGAGTTTATTTGTTTGAGTGTGTCCACTTGGGGATTAACAGACACAAAGATTGATCGAGGATGACATAGTCTATGCCTCATTGGTCAATCTAGATATCGAGGATAGAAGGACAAGATCATACATTATCATAGTCACGGAGGTTAAGTCGGATCTCGACTTTTCTTGTAACTTAGGTAACAATGATGCATTGCTAGATGTCACTCATTTCTTATGTGTCTAAAGAGGTTTATGCACATTACCAACGTTACGAGAACCTATTGGGTCACACACTAAGGACACGATGCTTCGGAGATTAATTGATCTTAGTTTGACTAAGATTTGATCCGAATTGGATTAATTGAGTTAGACTCAAGTGAATCCAATTAGATTATGGTATTAAGATCTAATTTGAGTTAGACTCATTTAGATTAGATTTAACCATATTTGGATGAGGTATTAATTCATTAAAGTGTTTAATGAATTAATAATAAAGGAATAGAAAAAATATTCTCTTTATTGAATGGAGAGAAGTTGAAGAGTCACATGAGAAGATGTGCTCTTTATTGGCTTTAATGAAGGGAAACTAAAGGGACAAAAACTCTTCATATTCATAAGATGAGTATAAAAGAGTTTTCTTGTCATTTTGGATGAAGTTAAGTCAATTTTCTTCCTCTCTTCCTCCTCTTCCCCTCTTTGGCCGAAACCCACATTTGGGTTCTTGGTGCTTTTGTGAGCTACCTCAAGTTGCTAGCACAACTAAGGTAGCTCTTCTCCGAAGTTGAGATATCGGGTTTGTGTGGATACGCATAGAGGCACGAACACTTGAACGTGCAAGAGATCCGGTGACACTTGGATGAGCGGGATAAACACAAGGGCATGCTCCAAAGGTATACACTTTAGATAGATCTATTAGATAGATGAACTTCGTACGAGTTTTCTTTCGCATGGATCGCTCGAGGGATCTTGTTTCCGCTGCGTTTTTGTGTTTATGTCGTCGGGAGATTCCAACACGTGGCACCCAGACCAAGCTTATGTACCCCGGGCATTCGCAGCACCGCGAGGTATTAGGGTTTTTATTTCTTGGTCGGGCGTCCGTGGCACCCAGACCAAGCCTAAGTACCCCGGGCATCCGAAACACCGCGAGGCATTAGGGTTTTGTTTCTTGGTTGGGAGTCCGTAGCACCCAGACCAAGCCTAAGTACCCCGGGCATTCGCAACACCGCGAGGTATTAGGGTTTTTATTTCTTGGTCGGGCGTCCGTAGCACCAAGACCAAACCTAAGTACCCCGAGCATCCACAACACTACGAGATATTAGAGTTTTTATTTCTTGGTCGGGTGTCCGTACCACCCAGACCAAGCCCAAGTACCCCGGGCATCCACAGCACCGCGAGACATTAGGGTTTTGATTTCTTGGTTGGGAGTCCGTAGGACCCAGACCAAGCCTAAGTACCCCGAGCATCCGCAGCACCGTGAGACATTAGGGTTTTGTTTCTTGGTTGGGATCTCGTAGCACCCAGACTAAGCCTAAGTACCCCGGGCATCTGCAGCACCACGAGGTATTAGGGTTTTTATTTCTTATTCGGGCGTCCGTAACACACAGACCAAGCCTAAGTACCCCGGGCACCCGCAGCACCGCGAGACATTAGAGTTTTGGCTCTTGGTTGGGAGTCCGTAGCTCCCAGACCAAGGCTAAGTACCCCGGGCATCCGTAGCACCGCGAGGTATTAGGGTTTTTATTTCTTGGTCGGGAGCCCGTAACACCCAGACCAAGCCTAAGTACCCCGGGCATCCACAACACCGTGAGGTATTAGGGTTTTTATTTGATGTACTGGTATTTGTGCGAGGACATGTTTCTTTATTTCATAAATTCACTGCAAGGCAGCAAAAACACATAGGCAAGTACATAGGTATGCGACACACATCTTACCGGGGGTGACTGGACTTGAAGACAGTTGGCATGTTCTGGCTTCGTGAGCCTCTCGTTCCTGTCCTTCTGTGAATGGTCGCTTCCTCCGGTTAGTCTTCCTGCGCCCTCGGGTTCTTCCAGGACTCCGATCTGACTTCCCCACTGTAGCATCGCCGAGACATCAGTTGGTCCCCTTTGACTTCAGCCACTCAGTCGCCAATCGGAAATTTTATCTTCTGGTGGTAAATAGAGACCACCGCCTGGAAAACATTGAGCGTCGGGCAGCCCAAGATGGCGTTGTAGAATGAAGGAGCGTCCACGATTAAGAAGGGTGTCCTCCTGATTCTCTCGAGCACGTCGCTACCCAACGATAGAGATAGGGTGATTTTCCCTGTCGGTTGTACTCGGTACCTGGTGAAGCCGAACAGCGGGGTCGAGACTGGAAGTAGTTCATCCTCGTCGATCTGCATCTGATCCAGAGCAGCCTTGTACAAGATGTTCACGGAACTTCCTGCATCCACGAAGATGTGTTTGACCTCATAGTTGGTGATGCGGGCCAGGATCACCAAGGCATCTTCATGGGGAGCTTCCACCTCTTCCAAGTCTTCGGGCCCAAACAAGATCGTAGGACCATGATCCTGGCTCCGGCTCGTCCCAATTGCATAGTTCTCCAGACGTCGGGTGTTGGACTTCCTGGCCTAATGGTAATCTCCCCCAGTGGGTCCTCCGGAGATAACTCCCACATGTCCAGAGGGTGGGCTGCGCGCAGGGGCCTTGCCCTTCCGGGGGTCTCTTTCTAAGGAGGGAGACATGTCGGGTGCTGGCCCCGGCTCCTTCCCCTTGACCGAGATTGGGACCGGTGTCGGGTCTCATTTTCTCCCGACTGCCTCCGTCTGGGAGAAAAGCTTCGCCGAGGGGAATTCCGACGATACCCCGTCTTCTTCAACTTCTTCCGAGGTTTGGGGTCTGCCTCTTTACTCAGTTTTTTTCTTCAAGACATGACACTCCTCGGCGGAGTGTGTCGTACTGCCATGAAAATCATAGTACTTCATCAGTGGCTCAGGCTGCTTGGTATCCACTGTCTCGACTAGCTTTCGCCTGCCAGCCCACTGATCCTTCCCCAGGCGAAGGTCTTTTCCTCGGGTTGGGGCCGGGGGTTCCCTCCTCTCGGACCGGGTGACAGCTTGAGGGGGGACCCCTGCTGGTTCCTTGCGTCGGGCGAATTGCACCTCCTCCACGTTGACGTCCTTAACCGAACGCCCCAGCAAATCATCGAAGCTGGCGGGTGGCTTCTTCACCAATGATCGGAAAAAAATCCCCCTTCGAGAGCCCTTGGGTACAGACATTGATCAGGATTTCTGACGTGACACTTGGTACATCTTGTGTCACCCGATTGAACCGATGGATGTACTCCTTAAGCGATTCTTTCGGCTTCTGCTTGAGGGCGAAGAGATTGAGCGCCGTCTTCTGATAACGACGACTACTGGTGAAGTGGTGGAGGAAAGCGGTCCTAAACTTCATGAAGGAGTTGATAAAACCCAGAGGCAGCCGTTGGAACCATCGTTGGGATACCTCGGATAGGGTTTTCAAGAACACCCGACACTTCACCCCCGTCAGTGTACTAGTGTAGGAGCGCCGCATTTTCAAACTTACAGAGATGATTCTCCGGATCTGTCTTCCTATCGTAATCAACAATCCCTAGCCCTCAGAATTGCTTCGACATGGGGTCTTCGACAATCTCAAATGAGAAGGGAGTAAAGGGTGCCTTAGGGGAGACCTTATGTTCCTCCCTCTTCCCCTGTCCATCTTCATGCCTCAGCGCACTAGAGGCTACCGAGTTGGCTTTCTCAATGTCTCCGGGAGAGTCTCGCCGGTGGTCCGGGGCTGCTCCTGCGCGTCACCTCGGTGGTGTGACGGATCTTCGCAGTTGAGAGTGCAAGATGGAGACTCTGGGGATCTCCTCCCGCATAGAAACACCTCGCTGTGAGGTAGCATGCTCGATTTGATGTTGTTCGAGCGCCTCTTTGATGGCGTTGGCCGCGATCCAGTTCCTTCTTTGTCAAGACAATGGGTTGTCCCGCCGACTTTGACATCGGTACTCCTTTTGGTGCTTTACTGGTTTCCCACATACGGCGCTAAACTTGTTCCGGAAGGAATCGACGTCGACGACCAGTTATCAGGGTTCAGCCGACGGCAGACGCTGACGCTGGAGGAGGAACTTCACACTCTGCGAGATTA
The DNA here is from genome assembly GCA_024364735.1 of Boesenbergia rotunda. Classification (NCBI taxonomy): domain Eukaryota; kingdom Viridiplantae; phylum Streptophyta; class Magnoliopsida; order Zingiberales; family Zingiberaceae; genus Boesenbergia; species Boesenbergia rotunda. The sequence goes on along the minus strand of JAGFNQ010003999.1, from coordinate 367,720 downwards.
ACACGAGCGTTAGGGGATCAGGCCGAAGGTTGTCCGGCGGAGGCCACTTTGATGCTCAGGTCAGTGCCTCTATGAAGGGGATGAAAGGAAGGTAAGAAGATATGCGAGTTTTAGAGAATGCATAATCCCCTTACCGGAGGGGTTAGAGTACCTTTTATACTTGCGGCAGCTGCCTTCTTGCGTCTCCACGGTCTTTGCCACGCCCCCCGATTTGTCGGTTACATGATAACATTTGCAACGGTCCACACCGTCATTAAGTTCGGACCGTTGCGACAATTATGAGTCATGATGACTCCGTGATAATTGGTGATGGTTATCCATAGTGAAAGGGGGACCGTTACTTGAGGTCGAATGCTTCTTGGACTCCGCTTCCCCGAGGTGATTTCGGGGTCTTCTGGCCCAGGGGAGTCCCGGGCACTCTGCTTCCCCGAGGTGGTCTTGGGGCCTGGCTTCCTGAGGTGATCCCGGGAGTGGGTCTCCTGATTTGATCTCCAGGACGTGTCTACCGCGGGAGGAGGGGGGGCGAGGTCCCGGGGAATTCACTTCCCGAGAAGGTCTTGGGAGTTTCGAGAAAAGAGTCGTTCAAACTCGCTACATCTTGCCACTCAGCTTCTTCAGCCCACGTGTCCGCTACGGGGTACTCAACCCTATGATTTCTCATTAATAATCTTCAAAATAGGGGTAATGTTTTTTTCTTAAAAAATAATTTAATTTTTTTCTTAGCTTATTTAAGTGTGCCAAATAAACGAGCGAGCTGTAGTTGTCACGGCTAAAATGAGCAATAAAATGAGCGAGCTGTGGTTGTCATCGCTTTTTAAAATGTTGTTAAGTTGGTCGGTATTTGTTGGCAGTCCATCAACTTGGTGATGCTAATGAGGTTCTAAACAAGCGAGCTGTGGTTGTCATGGCTAAAATGAGCAATAAATTGAATGGTCGACATTTTTCATCCGATTTATTGGTCTCTGGGGCTGGTAACTCCATTCAACATTCGCCTGACAATGGCAGCTTGTTCTCTAGAGATGCACGCGAAGTTGATCATGGCCTGTACGAGAAGGATATTGCTGCCATTTAATCTTGTTCCTTGTAGGTGGTGTCCGTTTTGGTGAATATTTTCACAATTAGCAGTGTCTGTGAATATGCTGTATATATCTGTTTTAGTTTTTATTATTGGAGATTAGTGTTAGGAGTTTGTTTTACTAAGGTTCGAATCCCAGTTAAGTTCCATTTTGTAGGAATTTTTCCTCTAAATAGGATGTGAACCCTGGAACACTGGCCTTTTAGATCGCCCGTTGCGTGCATTTCGACGTTGCCTAGTCTCGTTAATCGTTTTGCCCTCAGGGCTATGATGTAGTGGAAGGACGACTAGTGGTCATCTCAGACATCCGTGATTCGATCCCCAGCTATGATGTATTTTATAAGAATTTTTCCTTCATATAGGACGTGAATCTTGGAACGCCGAGCTTCTGGAACGCCCACCGCGAGGGTTTTCCGATTTACCTTGGCGGTCGATGAAAAACTTTCGTAGGACCGGACCGATCATCCGAAGTTCAACGTATCCAATCGTGTTAATCATTTTTTTTGAATGCGTTAGGAAGATGTTTGTATATTTTTAACATTTCATGATATAAAAAAATGAGAGGAAGTGCTTTAATTATGTTTGTCTTGTTTGAAAAATTGATCGTTTTTTTTAATAAGTCTCTATCTTGTTGACCGTATGGAATTCCAAATTGAAAGTTCTGTTTGAAATCCTGGTCCGATGGATATCGATGTTAAACTCGAAAGACCTTAAGCCGCGTGATTGCTGCTGTCCCTTTCAAAAGAACATTTCAATAAGAAGCTTTTAGAACGATGTATTTTGTAATTTTAAATGTAAATGTGGAATTTTAATATGTAGTTTTAAATGTAAAATGTGAAATTTTAATATCAACAAATCGTCTGATTCCAATACACAATCATAAAAAATTTAAAAAAAAAGAGTTTTTTTTTCAGCTAATACACATCGCCATAAGTCGTCGCGTCAAGTTGAAGCTGATCAAATAATCAGAGAACAAATTCGTCGCCCAACAACATTTGTTCCAGGTCTACCCAGCCACCCAAATCAACTGCAAGATCAAATTCGTCGCCCAACAAAATTTGATCCAGGTCTTCCCAGCCACCTAAGTCACTCTCAAGCTGCACGCACGGGGCGGGGAAGTGATGGTCGTAGAAGGTAACGATCGAAGAAGGAGGTTTAATGGTTGGAGAAGGAGATTCAAGAAACAACCGCTCACATGCCCTCTTGGGCGGCGACAGCGTCGCAGAGGAAGCGGATTCATCCTGCGACTGCTTCTTGCCTGCAGAGGAAGCAGACTCATCCTGCGATCGCTTCTTCCCCGCCTTGTTCTTGTTCTTGACGTGGCAGAGAACCTGTGTCTGAAAGACGCTGCCTCCGGAGTAAAGTTCATATTCGTGCATTATCCATCCAGAGTTTTATTTTTTCCCTCGTTGAAAGACAAGCTGCTCTTGCAGCCCACGACGATCTCCCGTCCGTCGGTATCTAACGTGGTCACAAATTCGTCTTTCTTACTGTACAGGGTCCAAGTCCCCGTTCCAGCCCTTCGATCCACTCTTGTTCCAACAGCGTTCTTGCGCTTTCTCCGCAAAAGATTCCAAGGTTCGGTGCCGTAGACGTCAGCATCGACGACCGCCATGGACGACAACCCTTTTCCGGCCACCTTGTTAGCCAGATAATCGAGTATGAATTCTTCATCCGTGGGGAGGAAGCGGTAGCCGATCGACACCACAGTCGCCGTTCCGCCGCCTCACGTTGTCGCCATTCCACCGTCTCGTAGTCGGGTCAGAGTCAGTGTAGATCAAAAGTGATATTTCATTGTACAATTTACATATAAATAACTAAATAAGGTTCGGGTCCGGATCCGGGCCGGACCGTAAACGACCAAACCCTAGAAGTTCATCCCGGGCTCGCAGAACTCGTGTCCTCAAATATACAAGAATCTGCAGGAATTTCCCCCTCTTTGTCATCCATCCACCTCCCCTTTCAATCTTTCGTGTGAAGCAACCTCTCTTTCTGCGATCCGGCGAGTTTTTCTTCCTTTTATTTTTGTTTCCTCGATGTTGTTTCCCCTATGTTTCTTATGTTCGACGCACGGAGGAGTTGATTTTGAAAACCCTAAATTCCGTTTCGCTTCCTTCGAATCTATTGTGATGCATTTGGGGCTCCTAATTAATTTTTCCGGCTCATAAATTTTTGTTTTTTTAATATTTCACGTCAGAACTATGCTCGGTGTTTGATTCTTAGAGTCCTGGTTTGTTTTTAGTGGTTACTGGACTATGTTAAAACTTTACTAGCTCATAGATCCATATTCAGTTGGTTTTTTTTTTTTGAAAAAATTTAATTGGGATGTTAACATTGATGATTTTTTGCTGCACTATATTGTTCACCTTCTCACATTGTGGTTCAACCATGGAGCGACATCTCCAGATGGGACTACAGAAAGGATTTTTGCTTGTTAAGATTGAAATGTGGTTAGCAGTACTACCACAGATAATTGCTAGGATACACTCAAATAATAAAGCTGTGAGGGAATTGATACAATCATTACTGGTACGCATTGGGAAAGTACATCCACAGGTATTCTCACTCTTTCTCATATCTACTTATTTCTGTGTTGCTCTTTCAACCTTGTTTCGGAGAAAAGGGAGTATTCTATTGTATTCAATTTGAGATGATCATTTCATGGTATCTCATATTGTGATTGCTTTCTAATTTAAGCTTAAGTGAAATCAGTCAAATCCTAACCAGATTCAAGGCCATAAAAATCAGTTAATAAAACATTGTTTGCTGCATACGATTGCTTTTGTCCTACACTTTCTCAATTGAAAAAAGGTTGTTAAAGCATGATTATGAAGGACATAATTAATCTCATTTTGAAACAAATGATAGTTTAAAATGAGAAAGAAATAGTGGTGGATTTGACATGCAATTTGCTAGAATAACTTGCCATTGGCTTGAGACCAGCTGCTAGGGGTGGCAACCCATAGGGTACCCTCAAATTTTTTTAACTATCCAATCCCTCTCCACTTGCTACATCCAAATCCATACCCCATACTTCGGTTCGTATAATTTTACCCATACTCAGCCCCTTTACTTCCCAAAACGTACACACTTAAAACTGAACCAGTCCTCAGTTTAACATATTTTGACATTCCAATATTTTAAACACACGGGATGGGGTATGCAATTCCAAACCCATTCCATATGGATAACAGGTATCTCCCATTTCATTTAAATCTCTCCCACCCCATTCAATGGATACCCAAACTAATTGAACAAGTCGAGTAGTCATGATGTCTGAAAAAACTCTGCTCATTGAACAACTCTAATTTGGATTGACGGGTACGAAACCAACCTGCTTGCCAAAAGGCTTTTGAAATGGATTTTTTGATCTCAGGTGCTTTTGTATTTTTAAAAGGTTCTTAATTGCAGGCACATATGTACCCTCTGCTGGTAGCTTGCAAGTCAGCACATTGAGGAGGCGTGCAGCTGAGGATGTCGTTGAAAAAATTCGCCGGCATTATGGTCTTCTTGTTGATCGGGCGAATACCATATATCCTGATGAATTGTTTAGATATATTATTGAAATGGAACCTCCTGATGTGATGAATTCATGGTTATAGGCGCAACTTGTCTCACAAGAGTTAATTAGGGTTGCAATATTGTGGCATGAAATGCGGCATGAATCTTTGGAGGAAGCCAGTCGCTTGTATTTGGTGAGAAGAATACTCAGGGTATGCTTGTTGTATTAGAACTTTCGCATGCAAAGCTTGAAGAAGGACCAGAGACCTTTATAGAAAATGCTTTCGTTCAGGTAATTTTCTCCTTTTTTTCACCAGTTGTTTGAGATAACCACAGACCTAAAATGTTGTAAGAGAGAATGGAAAAAGACCAACAGGAGAGATAACACATTTTTACAACTTATGGTGAAGGATCTCGAAAGATAATGGTTCTATGCAAAAACTAACGCTAAGGGAGTGGAAGATGATCTAATATAGGATTAGGAACACTAGTATACTTGCATATGTTTGATTTTTAGTTTACAGAGGAAGCCGATGAAGTTGATGATAGCCTGCTAACAGAACTGAAATCTAGTCATTTCTATGATGGCCTAGATACTTAGTAATTTGTTTCATCTAAGCTTGTAAAATCTCTTCTTATATTTCATGTAAGTGGATCATTACATAAGCACATGGTGCATGATCCCATTATCCATAAATTGCAGGTGTTGGACAAACTGGTTTCTCAGTGAGTTATGGATAACTTTTTTCCACTTGTGAGTGGAGAGAGAAATGTTTGGATATTTGTTTATATGACCTAATAGAATAACAATATCAATTATCAAGATCAAGAAGGCTGCATGAATTTCATGAACAGGCTACTGTCAAGCATTCACATGAGTTCAATAGTGACCAGCTTCTTGTAGGAAACATTTTGCTGTTTATTTTATCATCATTCTTTATTACCATTTGGATCAAAGAATTGCTACTAGGTTCTATTATGAACTTTCAAAACACTTGATTTTGCTGGTGATATCTCTTGTTCCAAAGGTGATTCTTATTTTAATGCTATGATTAGATTGGGCTTTAGGATCCGACAAAATTAGTATTTTTTCCTGACACTCTATCCTCTTTTTTGTTTCACTACACTCTTAGTGGTTAGAACTTTCACTTATTTTGGGAGGATTTTGATCTTTGTATTTCCATCCCAGCAAATGTTTTTTTCCCCTCAAGAGATTTTGATGCCTTTCTATGGGTTAGAAGTTTGTTCATTATTTTTTTTTTTGGATTAACTAGGTTGGGTAATCTTGAATATGAGGTGACCAGCCCGACCTCACAAAAGTTTTCCATCCGTCATCAGGGTAAATCGGGAAGTGCTCGCGACGGGCGGTCCAGAAGCCCAACATCTCACGGTTACGCGCTCTATTTGGAGAAAAATTTCTGCAAATTTCACCATAGCAATACCCTCAACTACATACATAATCCTCTCATCATCAGATTCAAAATCAACATCTTCTTCATTTTCCTCCTCCGATGTATCTAAATCCTCATGAAGTTCTTTAATGGAGATGTTTCTTGTGCTCTTTCTTGGTTGTAGCACTTTATCCACGCCCAAGGTTTCGCCACCATTCTCTAAGTAAGTCCCGAACCTGACTCCACCTCATTTTCATCACCGCCATCAATAAGCTAATCTTGAGCTCGACTAGCTTGTGAGGATAGAAACGAATCTCCGCCCATTTCTCTTTTACTTTTCTTCTTCATAAGATTGACATTGAATTTGATATATACAAGATCATTGAATGTTGATGTTTCGAGCATATTCCTCTTCTCAGTATATATCTAAATAATTAGAAATTTAATAAATTATTAAAAACTAATAAAAAGAAAGAATAGATAATGATAGGGATGAACAACACAGGGTGGACACGTGGCACGAGAAAGCTACGTGGCAAAGCCCACCAAACCAGTACCCGGGGTTAGACCGGAATCAGGCTCCCGAGACTATCTTGGGAGAACGGAAGAAAGCCCCGAGGTTAGACCAGGAATCGGGCTCTCGAGAATATCTCAGAAAAACGGAAGAAGGCCCCGAGGTCAACTCGGGAGATAAGACTCCAAGACTAACTCGGGAGAGTGGAGCCTAAAGATCAGCGTAGGGATAAGAACGTCAGGCTTTAAGTACTTGCTCCTCCTTTCATAATAGGAAAGTCATTAGGTAATTATTGTTTGCAACACATGGTAATTAGGGCCTTAATAGTCACAGTGGCCGTTACCAGAAGAGAATAGCTATCAAGTAACTGATGATTAAAGAAAGTGGAGGAGGAGGTGGGGACACGTGAGAGGAAGGTATTAGGTATATAAGATGCCTCGACACCCAGGTAAAGGGTGGTAAGTTTGCTAGAATTATAGTACTTTGATTCCTCGTGGTTATCCCAAAGAGAAAGAGTTCTGACTTAAGCGTCGGAGAGGGCTCCACCGGAACTTCTTCCGGTGCATCCCCTTTACGCTCGTGTTAATCTCGCAGGCGTCGACATCCTCTCCTCGTTATCGTCGCCGTAGGTTGCGCTTTGGTGATTCGTCATCTCCGTCGTTCGCTTCCGAAACAAATTTGACGCCGTTTGTGGGAAACATCTAAACACCAGAAGGAACACTGTGATGACATCAGAGGGACAACCCATCATTTTGACGCGGGAGGAGTTGGATTGTTTGGTCGCCAACGTCGTCAGAGGAGTGCTGGAGCAGCACTAGATTGGACAAGCTGCCTCTCAAAGAGTGGCTCCGATGCAGGCTGAGATCCCCTGGATGTCGACCTTGCACAATCGAAATCGAAAATCCGTCTCGCCACTGGGGGGGGGGGGGTCGGCCACCGGGAGCATCCTTCCCACTGTGAGCAGCTCAAGTTCCTACCATCTCGTGGTGCCGAGGATGCCCGAGATGTGTAACCTGACCGAGGTGCTGAGGATGCCCGACCGGGAGCAACCTAAGTTCCTACCATCTCGTGGTGCCGAGGATGCCCGAGATGTGTAGACTTGGCCGATGTGCCGAGGATCCCTGGCCGGGAGCAACCCAAGTTCCTACCATCTCATGGTGCCGAGGATGCCCGAGATGTGTAGACCTAACCGAGATGTCGAGGATGCCTGGCCGGGAGTAGCCCAAGTTCCTATTATCTCATGGCGCCGAGAATGCCCGAGATGTGTAGACTTGGCCGAGGTATCGAGGATGCCTGGCCGGGAGCAACCCAAGTTCCTACCATCTCATGGTGTCGAGGATGTCCGAGATGTGTAGACCTGACCGAGGTGCTGAGCATGCCCGGCCAGGAGCAACCCAAGTTCCTACCATCTCGTGGTGCCGAGGATGCCGGAGATATGTAGACCTGGCCGAGGGGCCGAGCATGTCCGATCGGGAGCAGCTTAAGTACCTACCATCTTGTGGTGCCGAGGATACCCGACATGTGTAGAACTGGCCAAGGTACCGAGGATGCCCGGTCGGGAGCAGCCCAAGTTCTCACCATCTCGTGGTGCCGATGATGCCCAAGATGTGTAGACCTGGCCGAGGTGCCGAGGATGCCAGGCCAGGAGCAGCCCAAGTTCCTACCATCTCGTGGTGCCGAGGATGCCCGAGATGTGTAGACCTGGCCGAGATGCCGAGGATGCCCGGTCGGGAGCAGCTCAAGGTCCTACCATCTCGTGGGGCCGAGGATGCCTGACGCCGGGTAGAATATAGATTATTCTGGGGCGAGAAGTTTTAGAGGGATTTACGAGAAAAAAATAAGAAAGTAATAACGAGATAAGGAGTAGCCAAAACTGGGCTTAAACCTTATTGAGAAAAACAAGAGCGAGAAGAGAAAAATAGAGATATAGCCGTAACGTGGCTTAAGCGAAGCAAATTGATTCAATATCTAAAAAATTTGTCCTAAACATCATTTAAGCATGAGTTTATATAGCACACATATCCCTAAAAAAAACTCTAAACCAACCAGACTTAATCTCCTAAAATTTAGGAACAAATTTAACCAACAAAACTTAGTTTCCTAAGATTTAGGAACAACTAAACAAAAATATATAACCAATTAAAAAAAACCCAACAAGACTTGGTTTCCTAAGATTTAGGAACAAACTAAATAAAAATATATAACCAAATAAAAAAACCCTAAATATATAAATCTGAATATTATTTTGGATCCCCTCCTGCATCAGTCTCCCGGAGTTGAAGAGAACTCGTCCTCGAGTTCGACGTCTCCCTGATTGATGCTTCAGTGTAAAGGTGAACTCCTGCAAGTAATTCACCCACTTAGCGTGTCGACTACTCAACTTATGTTGACCGTTGATGTACTTCAAAGCCTCATGATCTGTGAATAAGATAAATTCCTTCTGCACGAGATAATGGTGCCAATGCTTTAAGGATTGCACAATAGCATAGAATTCCAGGTCATAGATAGAATAATTTTTCTTGGCACCAGATAGTTTCTCACTGAAGAAGGCAATAGGGCATCCTGATTGACTTAGAACACTACCAATGCCAATGCTAGATGCGTCACAGTTTACTTCGAACAGTTTGTCGAAATCTGGAAGTGCTAGAACAGGTGCTTCGATCATCTTTTGTTTCACCAGCTGAAAACTAGTCATAGCTGCTTCACCTGTAGTATCATTGCTTTGGGTGTTATGTTGCTTAAATCATAGAGTAGGCCCCTTGAAGGTTTCAGCCAAGCCCCTAAAACTATGATTAGGATCAAGTTAAACCCCCAACTATGCTTGCTAATGATTTTCCTACGATATGATATGTGTTATATGATTTTTATGTCACTTATGGTTGCTTGAAAATGGGACAAGGGTTTCGGCCAAACCCCTAGAACCATGACTGGGATTAGGTCAAACCCCAACTATGCTTGCTAATGACTTCCCATGATATGTGATGTGTTATACGAATGTTAGCATGATCTTATGATTTCTTATGTTTGCTTGAAGAGGGAAATGGGGGGGGGGGGGGGGGGGGTTCGGCCAAGTCCTAATTTTAGGCCTAGGAGGAAGCTAAAAACCCTAAGTATGTTTTCTATTGGCTCAAGATATCAAGAACATATTTCCATAATTCATTAAATGATATAATAATGTTGGCATGCTTCTATGTTACTTTATGATTATGTTAGGCCTTATTTATGTATGCTTTATGTTATGCTTCATGTATCATGATTATGTTTAGGCCCTTTAGGGCATACCTATGTTATGCATGACTTATGAATGATGTAATGCCTAAAAGATGCTAAGAGCATTCTTTAGGAAAAGAAAGGAACCATGATAAGCTATTTTGCTTTTGTATGGGCTTGTACCGGACCCTAAAAAGGTCCTTCGGATGGGCTCCTACGTTGCCCCTAGGCCGAAGGTTGCCTAGTTCTCTAGTAGGTCGGGATTAGCTACCTCGTATCTACTTAAGGGATGCGCGCAAATTATGAATGTGGTACAATGCCGGGCCCTTATGTTGAGAGTTATGTTCAAGTACTTATACATATATGTTTTCAAAGAAACATCCCTCATGCATAAAGACATTTATCTCACATTATGTGTCTACTTGAATTACCATACTTGAAGTTGAAGTACTCTTGTTATATGAATATTCTTTCCATATGTTGTTGTTTAACTTTCTCTATGTCCAATTCATGACGCATGATTTTTGTGAGTAAGAAAGGATTTTACTAAGCCTATATGCTTATAGTTTAGTGTTTTCCTTATACTGCAGAAAGGGTAAGGGCATGCTAAACTAAGGGAGCAGCAGGAGGGGCAAAGATGTGTGTGGCAGTGGCATGGTGGAAGAGATCCTGTTACTTATGCTTGCTTATGAATCAAGAATTTATCCATGTCTTAAGTTTCCGCATTGTTACACTTGTTGATGTTAGATTATCATACTAATATGTCATACTATGTTTTATGTTTGTTCGTATAGTACAACATGCTATGCTATGTTTTGTGTTCATTCCTAAAATACGATATTTCTACAACTAGCATTTGTCATGGAATTCATGTTTAGAGCTGGTTTGTTTAAAGACTCAATATGGATTATGTAACATGCTCTAGGGTGTTAGAGTTTGATGTCTATGTAGCTCGATTCATACCTTTAAATTCCATGTGTAAACTCTAAAACCTATGTTAATGCTCATATGCTTTTGTGTGATGTTCGTACTCACATGCCACGGGTTAGGCCGTAGGTTGTAGTTGAGCCTAGGGTTCCTCTCATATAATGCCATGCTTGCTTAGTAGCTCATTCCCCATCTAGAGTCTTATATGCCGTAAGTTCACATGATTGCATAATGTACTTCTTGAATTAAAAGTTTGAACCAAGTTGTGCACATGAATACCAAGCATGCTCCCATGTTTTAAGATGTGTTTACATGTTTTAAATTGTTCCATTGCGTTAAGGTATATATATGTTCGCGTAGCGCCGCCTTTACCTTTTTATAAGGTATGGGGGGGGGGGTGGGGGGTGGGCGTTACAGCCCAAGATGTGTAGACCTGGTCAAGGTGCCGAGGATGCCAGGCCAGGAGCAGCTCAAGTTCCTACCATCTCGTGGTGCCGAGGATGCCCGAGATGTGTAGACCTGGCCGAGGTGCCGAGGATGCCCGGCCGGGAGCAGCTCAAGGTCCTACCATCTCGTGGTGCCGAGGATGTCCGAGATATGTAGACATGGGCGAGGTGTCGAGGATGCTCGGCAGGGAACAACCCAAGTTTCTACCATCTCGTGGTGCTGAGGATGCCCGAGATGTGTAGACCTGGCTGAGGTCCCGACGATACCCGGTCGGAGCAGCCCAAGCTCTTACCATCTCGTGGTACCGAGGATGCCCGAGATGTGTAGACATGGCCGAGGATGCCGAGGATGTCGAGGAAGTTGTTTGTATATTTTTAACATTTCATGATATAAAGAAAAAGCGAGGAAGTGCTTTAATTATGTTCATCTCGTATGAAAAATTGATCCTTTTTTTTTAATAATTCTCTATCTCGTTGATCGTATGGAATTCCAAATTGAAAGTTTGGTTTGAAATCCTGGTCCGATGGATATCGGTGTTAAACTCGAAAGACCTTAAGCCGCGTGATTGCTGCTGTCCCTTTCAAAAGAACATTTCATTAGGAAGCGATGTATTTTGTAATTTTAAATGTAAATGTGGAATTTTATATGCAATTTTAAATGTAAAACGTGAAATTTTAATATCAACAAATCGTCTGATTCCAATACACAATCATAAAAAAATTTGAAAAAAAGTTTTTTTTTCCAGCTAATACACATCATCATCAGTCGTCGCGTCAAGTTGAAGCTGATCAAATAATCAGAGAACAACTTTGTCGCCCAACAAAATTCGTTCTAGGTCTTCCTGGCCGCCAAAATCACTTGCAAGATCGAATTTGTCGCCCAACAAAATTTGATCCAGGTCTTCCCAGCCACCCAAGTCACTCTCAAGCTGCACCCACGGGGCGGGGAAGAGATGGTCATAGAAGGTAATGGTCGAAGAAGGAGGTTCAAGAAACAGCCGCTCACACGCCCTCTTGGTCTGCGGCAGCGTCGCAGAGCAAGCGGATTCATCCTGCGACCGCTTCTTGCCTGTAGAGGAAGCGGACTCATCCTGCGATCGCTTCTTCCCCGCCCTGTTCTTGTTCTTGACGTGGCAGAGAACCTGCATCTGAAAGACGCCACTTCCGGAGTAAAGTTCATATTCGTGCATTATCCATCCAAAGTTTTTAGTTTTTCCGTCGTTGAAAGACAAGCTGCTCTTGCAGCCCACGACGATCTCCCGTCCGTCGGTATCTAACATGGTCACAAATTCGTCTTTCTTACTGTACAGGGTCCAAGTCCCCGTTCCAGCCCTTCGATCCACTCTTGTTCAGACAGCGTTCTTGCGCTTTCTCACGGCGAAAAAGTAGGCATCTTGATCGCCGTTCCGCAAAAGATTCCAAGGTTCGGTGCCGTAGACGTCGGCATCGACGACCGCCATGGACGGCAACCCTTTTTCGGCCACCTTGTTAGCCAGATAATCGAGTATGAGTTCTTCATCTGTGGGGAGCAAGCGCTAGCCGAACGGCACCACAGTCATCGTTCCGCCGCCTCGCGTCGTCGCTATTCCGCCATCTCGTCGTCGGGTCGGAGTCAGCGTAGGAAAAAGTGACATTTCACTGTACAATTTACATATAAACAACTAAATAAGGTTTGGGTCCGAACCCAGGCCGGACCGTAAACGGGTTAACAGGTTTGTCACCGTTGACCCGGTCCAACGGAAGGACCAAACCCTAGAAGTTCATCCCGGGCTCGCAGAACTAGAGACGTATGACTAGGGAGCCTTAGTGACCGAACTCTTTAGGTTCAAGTCCGGGATGACAAAGAGGGGTGAAATTCCTGCAGATTCTTGTCGATTTGGGGGCACGAGTTCTGCGAGCCCGGGATGAACTTCTAGAGTTTGGTCCTTCCGTTGGATCGGGTAAACTGTGACAAACCTGTTAACCCGTTTACGGTCCGGCACAGGTCCGGACCCGAACCTTATTTAGTTATTTATATGTAAATTGTACAGTGAAATGTCACTTTTGACCTACACTGACTCCGACCCAACGAAGAGACGGCGGAACGGCGACTGTGGTGCCGATCAGCTACCACTTCCTCCACACGGATGAAGAACTCATACTCGAATATCTGGCTAACAAGGTGGCCGGAAAAGGGTTGTTGTCCATGGCGGTCGTCGATGCCGACGTCTACGACACCGAACCTTGGAATCTTTTGCGGAACGGCGATCAAGATGCCTACTTTTTTGCCGTGAGAAAGCGCAAGAACGTTGTCGGAACAAGAGCAGATCGAAGGGCTGGAACGGGGACTTGGACCTTGTACAGTAAGAAAGATGAATTTGGGACCACGTTAGATACTGACGGACGGGAGATCGTCGCGAGCTGCAAGAGCAGCTTGTCTTTCAACGACGGAAAAACTAAAAACTTTGGCTAGATAATGCATGAATATGAACTTTACTCCGGAGGCGGCGTCTTTCAGACGCAGGTTCTCTGCCACGTCAAGAACAAGAATAGGGCGGGGAAGAAGCGATCGCAGGATGAGTCCACTTCCTCTACGGGCAAGAAGCGGTTGCAAGATGAATCAGCTTCCTCTGCGACGCTGTCGCCGCCCAAGAGGGCGTGTGAGCGACTGTTTCTTGAATCTCCTTCTCCGACCATTACCTTATACGACCATCTCTTCGCCGCCCCGTGGGTGCAATTTAAGAGTGACTTGGGTGGCCGGGAAGACCTGGATCAAATTTTGTTGGGCGACGAATTTGATCTTGCAGGTGATATGGGTATTGTTAGTGAGAGCCCTAGAGCCAATCATGTGATGGTTGTTGTATGGACTCATTGTATCATATTTCATATATATATAAAGGCATTTGATTATGGTTATTATACTTACTTGTATTGGTGCCAAATAACTAAGTGTAATAACGTCCTTGGTAGTAGGTTCATATCTATATCAATCGATTGGTTGAATCGATAGTGAGATGATATAGAGAACACTACTCTTAATTATTCCTAGTCAAGTATTAACATTCAGGGACAATGTTAATGCATAGAGACTAGCATGTAGGTCAACACGATGACTTGATCTCACAAGTCATGGATATGAGATATCAAGTTGACACATGAGTATGCATTGGAGAATGTATACCGAATGACCCACCATGAGAAAGTATCATGGATCGTTATATGAGTGTCATATACTTTCTCATGTGACTATTAGTATGACTATTAGTCCTTAGACCTGAAGTCACCATAGTTCCCTACATAAGGAGTTATGTACTTTGGTTTCGTCAAACGTCACCCGTAACTGGGTGGACTATAAAGACGATTACTGGGTATGTAACAAATTATGCGGAGGGATGTGAGTGATGTAGATGGGATCTATCCCTCCTATATGACGGGAGAGATATCATAGTCTTGATAGAGTGAGATCACTAAGTGCATGGCCATGCCCAAATAAGGCAATATGAGATATTGAGCTTATTTGATTATAGTGAGTCTACTTAGAGTTCAAGACACATTGATTGGAGGATGACACGGTCTATGCTTCATAGAAGATCAATCTAGATATCGACGATAGAAGGACATTGTCACATATTATGAAAGTCATAATTAGTAGTCACATTGGTGATGTTGGATCTCAACATTCTTGTAACTTGGGTAGCAATGATGTGTTGCTAGATACCGCTCATTGCTTATGTTTCTAAGAGGTTAGAAGCATTGCCAACGTTACAAGAACCTATAGGGTCACACACAAAGAACAAATAGATGGAGAAAAAAAAATGAAGTCAAGTTTGACTTGGCTAAATATGGAAAGTCCATAAAAGGCAAGTTTGACTTGACCTAGAACAAATTTTGTTGGGCGACGAATTTGTTCTCTGATGATTTGATCAGCTTCAACTTGACGCGACAACTGATGATGATGTGTATTAGCTGGAAAAAAACTCTTTTTTTAAAATTTTTTTTATGATTGTATATTGGAATCAGACTATTTGTTGATATTAAAATTTCACATTTTGCATTTAAAAATGCATATTAAAATTCCACATTTACATTTAAAATTATAAAATACATCGCTCCAAATGAAATGTTCTTTTGAAAGGGACAATAGCAATCACACAGCTTTAGGTCTTTCGAGTTTAACACCGATATCTATCAGACCAAGATTTCAAACCGAACTTTCAATTTGGAATTCCATACGGTCAACGAGATAGAGAATTATTAAAAAAAAAACGATCAATTTTTCATACGAGACGAACATAATTAAAGCACTTCCACTCTTTTTTTTATATCATGAAATAAATGTTAAAAATATACAAACATCTTCCTAACACACAAAAAAAATGATTAACGCGGTCGGATACATCGAACTTCCGATGATCAGCCCGATCCTACCAATGTTTTTCATCGACCGCCAAGGTAAATTGAGAAACGCTCACGGTGGGCATTCCAGAAGCCCAACGTTCCAAGGTTCGCGTCCCATTTGAAGGAAAAATTGTTATAAAATACGTCGTAGTTGGGGATCGAACCGCGGATGCCCGAGATGACGACTAATCGCCCTTCCGCTATATCATAGCCCTGGGGCAAAATGATTAACGACGTTGGGCAACGTCGAAATGCACGCGACTGGAAGTCTAGAAAGTCAGTGTCCCAAGGTTCGCGCCCATTTGGAGGAAAAATTCCTATAAAATAAAACTTAACTGAGATTCGAACCACAAATACCTAGAATAATAATTAGTCGTCCTTTCGCACACCATAATCCTTAGGAAAACAAATTCCTAACACTAATCTCCAATAAGAAAAACTAAAACTGATATATACAGCATATTTACAAACACGGCCAATTGTGAAAATATTCACCAAAACGGACACCACCTACAAGGAACAAGATTAAATGGCAGCAATATACTTCTCGTACAGGCCATGATCCACTTCACGTGCATCTCTAGAGAACAAGTTGCCATTGTCAAGCGAATGCTAAATGGAGTTACCAGCCCCAGAGACCAATAAACCGGATGAAAAATCTCGACCATTCAATTTATTGCTCATTTTAGCCATGATAACCACAACTCGTTTGTTTAGAACCTCATTAGCATCACCAAGTTGATGGACGACCTACAAATACTGACCAACTGAAAAACTTTTAAAAAATCGATGACAACCACAGCTTGCTCAATTTATTGCTCATTTTAGCCGTGACAACCACAGCTTGCTCGTTTATTTGGCGGACTTAAATAAGCCAAGGAAGAGAATAGATTTTTTTTAAAAAAAAAGGAGAAAATTTTACCCTTATTTTAAAGATTATTAATGAGAAGTCTAAGGGAAAATTTGATTGTTCTTTACATTATAATCCTTACTTGTTGAATCCGATTTTTTACTTCAAAGATCTAAGCAAACAAAATGACATCAATATTATGAGTGAATTTTCGAATTATGTTGAGAGAATTTTTTCCCACTGACGAGGGCATATAATTTATGATTTCTAATGATGAATTATTAAAGTATAAGAGTAAATTCGAAAACTTTGCATGAAAAATGGATGTCGCAGTATATAAGAAGGTGGATGTGTACCATGGCTTTGATTCGAGTATATCTCTTTAGTCTTTACTTTATTTCTATTCACTAATATGCATGTCTCATTTAACTATTTTTGGATTTTATTGTCTCTTTATTTATTAAAATATTTAAGTTAGATGATGATCTAATTATGATGGTGACACTCTAAACATACAAAGAATAACAATGAGATTTCTCTCTTTGACAAGTAGTTCATCAGGGTGTGAAAGAAATTGGAGTCAATTTTAAGAGGTAAATAATAATTCATAAATTATGTTATTTGTTCCCGAATCGAACAACGGAGATGACGAATCACCAAAGCGTACCCCACTGTGACGATGACGGGGAGAGAATGTTGACGCCTGCGAGATTAACACGAGCGTAAAGGGGATGCATCGGAAAAAGTTCCAGTGGAGCCCTCTCTGACGCTCAAGTCAAAACTCTTTCTCTTAGGGATAACCACGAGGAATCAATGTACTATAATTCTAGCAATCTTACCCCCCTTTTCCTAGGTGCCGAGACATCTTATATACCTGATGTCTTCCTCCCACGTGTCCCCACCTCCACCTCGACGTTCCATAATCATCGGTTCCTTGATAGTTGTTCTCTTCTGATAACGACCACTGTGACTATTAAGATCCTAATTATCATGCGTTGCGAACAATAATTACCTAATGAATATCCTGTTCTGGAAGGAAGAGCCAGTACTTGAAACCTGATTTTCTTATCCCTACATGATCTTTGGGCTCCACTCTCCCGAGTCAGTCTCGGAGTCTTATCTCCCGAGCTGACCTCGGGGCCTTCTTCCGTTTTCCCGAGATAGTCTCGGGAGTCCGATTCCTGGTTTGACCTCAGGGGTTTTCTTCCGTTCTCCCGAGATAGTCTCGAGAGCCTGATTCCCGGTCTGACACTGGGGCACTGGTTCGGTGGGCCTTGCCACGTAGATTTCCCGTGCCACGTGTCCACCCCGGGTTGCTCATCCCTATCACAAGTCCCTCTCTTTAAGTCTAATCGAAGGAAGTGTGGCTGGCTGATTAGGCTGGTGGCACGATGAGGGGAAGCGTAGTATCTGTGGGGCCCATATTACCATTTCTTCTCTCTTGACAACTTGTCGGGTCCTAGGAATCGAAACATTCGTCACTTGGCCTAAGACGGTGTTTTGAGTTAATCCAAGAGTTTTTACGAATTTCGAGGCCTGGTAATGATAGCTATCCATCACCCATTAAGAGCGCATAGGGTGTATTAATGACAGGAGATTTTTTTGTGAATGGATGGCCGCCACGAGGCCGGGTCCATTCTTATGCGATATCCTGTTGATACGCTTATTCAAGTCGTGCTAATCGATGGCTATAATGAACTGCTACGTCTTGACATTTGTGATTCTTTACCGTCCATGCGTCACGCATCTATTCTTGCACACTGTAGCTGCTCCTTCCTTATAAAAAGGGGAGGCGGAGGCGACCTTCCGTCTTCTTGCACCGCTGACTATCAGAAATCGCGTCTCCTGCCATTGTTTGCTAGAGCTCCCCCCTTTTTGTGTAAGCCCCGCTAGCTTCTATCTTCTTCTTTCCTCTTATTCTTCTTTCATCCGAGGTCATGAGCAAGAAGGGAAAGGGAAAGAAAGTCCAGGGTAAGAAGAAGAAACCTAATGGGGAGGGGGCTTATCGTCTGGAGTGGTACGAAGCCACTTCGTCTAAGGTTAAGTCCACCGCCCTGAGAGCCGCTTGCAAGACCTATAGCATTCCGACGGAGTTAGAGGTTAGGGTTCCTAGTATCCGCTTGCGAGACCTATAACACCTATAGCATTCCGGCGGAGTTAGAGGTTAGGGTTCCTAGTATCCGCTTACGAGACGTATAGCATTCCGGCAGAGTTAGAGGTTAGGGTTCCTAGTATCGACCAATCCCCCGTAGAACCCCCCTTAGGGTTTTACACCTTCTTCTTAGGACAAGTAGAGTTCGGCTTATGTTTTCCAATCCCTTCATTCTTCATGGTCGTCTCCAAATATTTCGATATGCGCTTGCACCAGATGACCCCAAACGCCTTCTCCCAGATGGGTATGACGCTCATCCTTTTCAAACTGTTCGATATACCCTTGACCCCCGTTCTTTTCACTACTTATTCCTTCCGAACTTGGCGTCTATGGGAGCCTTTAGTTTCACCGCCCATCCCAGCCATAAGTTCATTGGTAGCCTCCCTTCCTCTCATAAGGGGTGGAAGGAACACTACTTTTTCGTTCAACTTGTTGAGCGCCCGTTCTGTCCAACACGCTGGCATGAAGATTTACCTTCTCCTCCGGACCTGGGCGATTTCCAGCAAGATTAGGGGTATCAGTGGGCCAGAAGCATTTTTGCCGGGATGGAGTTCCATGGCGCCAATCTGGTTCAATGCGAAGAGCTCCTATATCGGGCTGGGATCAGCCTCAACACCCGTCTTAGCCCGACCTCAGTAAGTCCACTGTTTCATTAAACGTTTATCTATTCTAACTGGCATTCTGTTATTTGTGTGTTGCAGAGAACATTATGCTCTCCCGGATCATGAGCAAGCTTCTCAAGTGGGAGCTTGCAGATGAACGGGCCCTGACCCCTCCTCCAGCTCCCTTACCTTCCGCGACCGAGCCTTTCGAGGACTCCAAGTAGATCCAAGGCGTGGAGCTGACCACCACAAAGCTACTCGATGCTCAGGAAACCAATCTTTCACTTGTTCCTGCTGAGGCGAGAGGTGGTGACGAGGAACTGTCGGCTCAAGCTCCTATGTTGGCGACAGAGCCAACTGGGAAAGCAGGTCCACCCCCTACCAGACGACAATGACTCATCCTGCCCGATGAGGAGGAGAGCGAGTCGCAAACCTCCCGTCGGAAGCCTGTGGCTCCTCTGGCCCCTCCAAGGAGGAGGATCTGCTCGGCCAGGGCTATTGAGGAGGAGGAGGATTTTATTCCTCTCTCCAAGCGCCACCGGAGGGCGACTCCAACTACCGCGGAGCCTAAGGGTGAGATCGAATTCGCTGTCAGGGAGGTTTGTGTTAGGACCGAAAGGAATTTAGATATCTCCACAATGGTATGATATTGTCCATTTTGGGACTAAGCCCTCATGGTTTTGCTCTTGGGCTCTCCCAAAAGGTCTCATGCCAATGGAGATATCTTTTTTTCTTATAAGCCTATGATCTTTCCAATATGTTTTCGATGTGAGACTATGTTTACAACCTTGCAACCCCAACAATCCCTCCCCCCTCAAACAAAGGACCACAAACCCCCCCTCAAACGGAAACCCTTTTCGTTTGATGTCCGATCCTTAACCCACCAGGATTTTCTGCCCTTCGGTCCACCCGACCTACTAGGACTTCACCGCCTAGCCGCAACTAGAACTTCTTTGGCTTGGTGTCTGGTCCTCTTGATCAAGACACGGGAACTCACACATTCTTTATTCAAGACTTAACCCACATGGTTAGATCTGGATCATGGCTCTAGCTCGTGCTTCTTCCGGCGGTTAGTCGGGTGAAGAGCGACCTGGATCTGATATCAATTGTTAGGACCGAAAGGAATTTAGATATCACCATGATTGTATGATATTGTCTACTTTGGGTCTAAGGCCTCATGATTTTGCTCTTGGGCTCTCCCAAAAGGCCTCATGCCAATGAAGATATCTTATTTCCTCATAAGCCTATGATCTTTCCTATGTGTTTTCGATGTGGGACTATGTTTGCAACCTTGCAACCTCAATAGTTTGCTCCCTTCCTCCTTCACCCAAAGTCCCCTAGGCCTCCAGCAGCCCCAAGAGCAAGAGGGCGAGATCAAACAAGCCCGTAGTCACTAGTGCCCGCCTGCGCCGGAAGGTACAAGCGGCTGAGAAGGTAGCGACTGTAAGTTTCCAACCGGTCCAATTTAAGGAGCTGCCACAGGGAGTTATCTTGCAGACGAGGTGTCCTCCAGTACCGATGATGGTGCACCCGACCCCTCAAGCGTACACGCCTCATCGCCGCGCCTCCTACCTCTTACTCCTCGCGGCTCCGGGGCTACCTCCGGAATACCTTCTCCACAAAGCCGGTTTTCAGAAGAGGCTATACGGGGGGGACCGAAGAGCACCTCACATCCCTAAGAGGGATGACTTCGGCTGAGGTAATCGCAGCTTGTATGAGTCGCTCCTGAAGGTAAGCTTCTCAGTGTTAGTTTTATTGTTTTTTTTTCTCTGACCCTAACTTTTCTTGTGTCAGACCACTTCCGAGTGCCTCCTTTTGGGCCGACGGATGCCCACAAGCAAGAAATCGAAGCCTTGCGCTAGCAGGTGACAGAATTGGAGGCGGAGGTTTTCCGATCTCATGAAGAGGGTCGGATGCAACTGGAGATTAGCAAGTATCTTCATGCCAAAGAGGATCATTGCCTGGACACCCTTCTAGCCTCCAAAGCATAACTGCACAGTATCCGCCATAGGGAGTGACTTCTTTCAGAGAGGGCGACAACCCTTTCCGCGGAAGTGAGTCAATTGACTCAGGAGAAGGGGTGACTCCAAGCTCGGGAGACGAAGCTATTAGAAGACGTCCACTTCCTGGAGTCGTCCGCCGAGGCCCTTAATTGTCGGATTCCCACTTCCTGGAGTCGTCCACCGAGACCCTCAATTGTCAGATTCAAGAGCAGGCGAATCAGCTGGCGGAGAAATAGATTGTGATATAAGCTGCTGCTGCTCACGTATCCGACTTGCAAGAGGATCTCGACCAAGCCAAGTCACATCTCTCGACCACCTCAGAGTAGCTTGAAGAGGCACTGGCGACCCAGGATCAAATATCCTCTGAAGTGGTCGGGCTAAAGACTGCTTGGGACCAAGCATTAGAAGAACTGTAGAACTACAAGGCTAACGAAGAGTCCTGACAGACGGAGATGGAGGCAGCATTCAAGGTCAAATTCCTCCAGTCCGAGGAGTTTGGCGATATTTTGGCTGGACAAGTCCTGAAGCGTCTCAAACAGGGCTTCAATGGGGCCGCCCAACAACTCCAGCGAGCCAAGGTGCTGAAACCAGATATTGATCTAAGCTTCCTCAGCGTCGGCCAGGTTTGGGAGGAGCTTCCAGCGGAGGACAAGAAGTTGTAGTGTCCTTCCAAATCTGTGTTGTTTTTTTTTATTTTTTTTTGTTAGAGAGCTTAGGGCATGTACTCTCAAATTTTTGAAATGCAACCATATTATTTTATGCCCCCTCTTGCATACTGTACTTCAGTTTGTCTTATAAAAACTCTTTAAAAACACAACGCTTGTTAATTTACTGTTGAGAAGGAGGCAGGCACCGCTGGTTGATTTAACATTGAAGGGAGAGATAGGGACTTGGTGCATTCTACCCTCCTGTCCCAGTGGGGACATGTCTAGGCCTTGCCCCGGTATAAACGAAAATCTCCTCATGGGTCACCATCTTGGTCTTGCCCAACCTCCTCACTTACTCCTGAGGGCTCGGGTTACCCCCTAGCAAGGCTCCTTCAGCACCTCGGCCACCCACCCCGGGCATCCTCTGGCACTAAGAGAGGGCAGGCACTTGGGTGCTCCCGGCCGGGCAGCCTCAGCACCTCGGTCAGGTCTATACATCTTGGGCATCCTCTGCATCACGAGATGGTAGGAACTTGAGTTGCTCTCGGCCGGGCATCCTCGGCACCTCGACCATGTCTACACATCTCGGTCATCCTCGATACCACGAGATGGTAAGACCTTGGGCTGCCCCTGGACGGGCATCCTTAACACCTAGGCCATGTCTACACATCTCGGGCATCCTCGACACCACGAGATGATAAGAGCTTGGGCTGCTCCCGGCCGGGCATCGTCGGGACCTCAATCAGGTCTACACATCTCGGGCATCCTCGGCATCACGAGATGGTAGGAACTTGGGCTGCTCCCTTTGAGCATCCTCGACATCTCACCCAGGTCTACACATCTCGGGCATCCTCGGCACCACGAGATGGTAGGAACTTGAGCTGCTCCTGGTCGGGCATCCTCGGTACCTTGGCCAGGTCTACACATCTCAGGCATCCTTGACACCATGAGATGGTAGGAACTTGGGCTGCTCCTGGCCTGGCATCCTCGGCACCTCAGCCAGGTCTACACATCTCGGGCATCATCGGCACCACGAGATGGTGAGAACTTGGGCTGCTCCCGACTGGGCATCCTCGGTACCTCGACCAGTTCTACACATCTCGGGCATCCTTGGCACCACGAGATGGTAGGAACTTGGGTTGCTCCCGGCCAGGCATCCTCGACATCTCGGCCAGGTCTACACATCTCGGGCATCCTCGGCACAACGACATGGTAGGAACTTGGGCTGCTCCCGGCCGGGCATCCTCAGCACCTCGGCTAGGTCTACACATCTTGGGCATCCTTGGCACCTCAGCCAGGTCTATTCATCTCGGGCTTCCTCGACTGCTTCTTGCCCGCAGAGGAAGCGGACTCATCCTGCGATCGCTTCTTCCCCGGCCTGTTCTTCTTCTTGTTCTTGACGTGGCAGAGAACCTGCGTCTGAAAGACGTCGCCTTTGGTGTAAAGTTCATATTCGTGCATTATCCATCCAGAGTTTTTATTTTTTCCGTTGTTGAAAGACAAGCTGCTCTTGCAGCCCACGACGATCTCCCGTCCGTCGGTATCTAACGTGGTCACAAATTCGTCTTTCTTACTGTACAGGGTCCAAGTCCCCGTTCCAGCCCTTCGATCCACTCTTGTTCCGACAGCATTCTTGCGCTTTCTCATGGCGAAAAAGTAGGCATCTTGATAGCCGTTCCGCAAAAGATTCCAAGATTCGGTGCCGTAGACTTCGGCATCGACGACCGCCATGGACGGCAACCCTTTTCCGGCCACCTTGTTAGCCAGATAATCGAGTATGAGTTCTTCATCCGTGGGGAGGAAGCGGTAGCCGATCGGCACCACAGTCGCCGTTCCGCCGCCTCACATCGTCGCCATTCCGTCGTCTCGTCGTCGGGTCGGAGTCAGTGTAGGTCAAAAGTGACATTTCACTGTACAATTTACATATAAATAACTAAATAAGGTTCGGGTCTGGACCCGGGCCGGACCGTAAACGGGTTAACAGGTCTGTCATCGTTGACCCGGTCCAACGGAAGGACCAAACCCTAGAAGTTCATCCCGGGCTCGCAGAACTCGTGTCCCCAAATCGACAAGAATCTACAGGAATTTCCCCCCTCTTTGTCATCCATCCACCTCCCCAAATCGACAAGAATCTGCAGGAATTTCCCCCCTCTTTGTCATCCATCCACCTCCCCAAATCGACAAGAATCTGCTCCCGGCAGGGCATCTTAGGCACCTCGGCATTATGGTCTTCTTGTTGATCGGGCAAATACCATATATCCTGATGAATTGTTTAGATATATTATTTGAAATGGAACTTCCTGATGTGATGAATTCATGTTTATAGGCGCAATTGTCTCACAAGTGTTAATTAGGGTTGCAATATTGTGGCATGAAATGCGGCATGAATCTTTGGAGGAAGCCAATCGCTTGTATTTGGTGAGAAGAATACTCAGGGTATGCTTGTTGTATTAGAACTTTTGCATGCAAAGCTTGAAGAAGGACCAGAGACCTTTATAGAAAATGCTTTCGTTCAGGTAATTTTCTCCTTTTTTTCACCAGTTGTTTGAGATAACCACTGACCTAAAATGTTGTAAGAGAGAATGGCAAAAGACCAACAACACATTTTTACAACTTATGGTGAAGGATCTCGAAAGATAATGGTTCTATGCAAAAACTAACGCTAAGGGAGTGGAAGATGATCTAATATAGGATTAGGAACACTAGTATACTTGCATATGTTTGATTTTTAGTTTACAGAGGAAGCCGATGAAGTTGATGATAGCCTGCTAACAGAACTGAAATCTAGTCATTTCTATGATGGCCTAGATACTTAGTAATTTGTTTCATCTAAGCTTGTAAAATCTCTTCATATATTTCATGTAAGTGGATCATTACATAAGCACATGGTGCATGATCCATTATCCATAAATTGCAGGTGTTGGACAAACTGGTTTCTCAGTGAGTTATAGATAACTTTTTTCCGCTTGTGAGTGGAGAGAGTAATGTTTGGATATTTGTTTATAAGACCTAATAGAATAACAATATCAATTATCAAGATCAAGAAGGCTGCATGAATTTCATAACAGGCTACTGTCAAGCATTCGCATGAGTTCAATAGTGACTAGCTTCTTGTAGGAAACATTTTGCTGTTTATTTTATCATCATTCTTTATTACCATTTGGATCAAAGAATTGCTACTAGGTTCTATTATGAACTTTCAAAACTCTTGATTTTGCTGGTGATATCTCTTGTTCCAAAGGTGATTCTTATGTTAATGCTATGATTAGATTGGGCTATAGGATCTGACAAAATTAGTATTTTTTTTCCTGAGACTCTATCTTTTTTGTTTCACTACACTCTTAGTGGTTATAACTTTCACTTATTTTGGGAGGATTTTGATCTTTGTATTTCCATCTCAGCAAATGTTTTTTTTTCCCTTCAGAGATTTTGATGCCTTTCTATGGGTTAGAAGTTTGTTCATTATTTTTTTTTTATTAACTAGGTTGAGTAACGTTGAACCTGAGGTGACCAACACGGCCCCACAAAAGTTTCCCACCGGCCATTAGGGTAAATCAGGAAGCGCTCGCGCGAGCGGTCCAGCAGCCCAACATCTCACAGTTACACGCTCTATTTGGAGGAAAAATTTCTACAAAATTCACTTTAGCTAGGAATCGAACCGCGGATGCTTGGGAGACAACTAGCCGCCCTTCCGCTATACCATAGCCCTAGGGGCATAATTTTGTGGAATGTAGATAGCAGTTATGACATTCGATGTATGAGTACTGGTGTGGAATTTTCTTTGGGAATTTCTCGGAACAAATCATTTCTTTATAAAGCCTAATAAAAAATCACTATCAAGATCAAGAATGCTGCATGAATTTCATGAACTGGCTGCTGCCACACATTTGCATGAGTTCAATAGTGACTACCCTCTTGTAGGAAACATTTAGTTGCTTATTTTAGTTGGTCATTCTTTATTTTTCATGGTGCCAATATATCTCTAATTGAATGTATTTTATTTAATCCTAACTATGTTATGTCTTTTTAGACATATGGTCGCGGACTACATGAAGCACCCGATTTGCTGCTTAAAATACAGAAGTATTGGAAAGGATGCTGAACTTAGTCAGGTCTTTTTTGTTAATTATACAAGACATTGTCAGTTTTTCTTTATAGTTCATGTAGTCATTATGATGAATCTTTGGACTTTCAGGCACGGGACTTGTACTATCATGTTTTCAAAAGAATTGATTAACAGCTTCCAAGTTTTACTACTATAAAAAAAAAAAATGATGAATCAGGCAGCAGACAAATTGAACCTGGGATGACCGGCCCGGTCCCACAGAAGTTTCCCACCAGTCACCAGGGTAAATCGGGAAGCGCTCGCGGTGGCCAGTCTAGAAGCCCAGCGTCCAAGGGTTCGCGCCCCATTTGGAGGAAAAATTCCTGCAAAATGCGCCGTAGTTGGGGATCGAACCGCGGATGCCTGGATTAACAACTAGTGACCTTACCGCTGCACCATAGCCCCGGGGGCCCAAGTTTTACTACTATAGATTTACAGGCAAGAATAATTATTTGTTGCTGGTGCATTGTTTCTCTTTTTATTATGTCTTAATTATTTTTCTTGTATTACCAGTCTGTTTCACCTTAATTGCTGAAGTGTCATGACCTGGAACTAGCTGTGCCTAGTACTTATCGAGCAGGTAATTACATATCCGATGTTTCTTGCAGAGAAATGTGGATGGTTCTAACTCAGGATTACTCTTTTCTTTACGAATATGAGAGTAGGTGAGGGAAACTGGTATTGTTGACCATCAATAAATTATAATAGGGCTATATGTCCATGTTGGTTTTAGCTGCGTATTCAGGTTAAGCCATTGAGTTTTATAACATCCTTGGAATTCAAATAATTGTAGTTAAACTAGTTCTGTGGAACACCATTGCCAAGTTTTTCTATTTATATTATTGTTTACAGATATCTCCCTTAATATCGAAGGTCCTATTCCATAATCAACAGCACTGTTCCAAGATATTTTCATAGATTTAATTGAATCTTGAGTTTTTTGAGCTTTATAGACAATCATTATGCTATAAAAGAACATATTGTTATTTCAACCCTTAGCTGAGCACATTGCTTTACTCTCATATGGCATGTTGTTGTTTGTCAAGCAGTTGGTATCTTGACCAAAAATTCTATTGAAATGTGTAGGCCTAGTTGATCCTTATTTAAGTTGGGCATTTACCTATGGTGAGCATGCACAACTATAATGATTTTTGCTATAACTTCCTTAGTTGAACAGAGCTCTTCAGTTTTGGTGCCTTGGCCACCACTCAGCCTTAGTACATGTTATATTTGGGGTGAATCATCATTATATTTTCCTTATGTGTTCTAATTATTTGTAGCTATTTGGATTGGTGAACACACTTCTTGACAACTCAAGAAAAACTGGAGAAAAAGATTTCTTTATTCAACGTTATGCAGTTATTCCTTTATCTCCACATTGGACACCCTTCAGCATTTGATTCGTGAATACCGAGATGCAAGAAAGGTAAGCTTTTAAAACTATTTATTATTGGATTATGAGAAGATTGGCTTCGATCTATCCAACAATTGAAAACAAATGGAATAAATGATACATTTCTTGGTTCGATCTATCCTTAAGAGGCAACTCAAAACATCTACATTTGCCTCTTAAGGATGTTGTATATCGGGAGCATGATGATGGAGGCACAGCTGTCCCAAATCTGTTTTTAGTTTCCTGCAATGACCATGTTACTGTAACTAGTTAATTAAACTCATTCATTTGTTTTAAACGGATGGTAAGTTCTCGAACCCAATTTGTAGTGATTGCGACTCCAGGGCATAGTGTGCAAAAGTAACCAGATCTGAATCCAATTTGTTTCTTTTTCAAAAAGAAAGGTCATCTGAGGAAGCATTATCCCAGATATGCCAACTGGCATGTCAAAAAAGATATACTTCTCAATTTTATTAGTTTGGAAGTCAACCTCGCTATTGCACCTAATAACACTTGGTGGATAAATATTTTTGCAACTACTCACATAATTATAATTATGCAGAGTTGCCTCACGAGCCAAATACCAATTGATGTTGAAAGATTCGTCTATGTGGGAATTAGCAAGAAGGTAAAACACGAGAACTAACAAGAAGGCAAAAGTAGAGATGATAGATATCTTTAGAGTTTATTTAAGGAACAATGTACTTTTGAATTTGAAAAAAATATTTGTAGTGTCGTCTTTTAAATGGAACTTAATTTCTATTTCATGTTTGGATATATTTGGATACATGTGTCCATTTGGAAATGAAAATTTTAGTAATTTTGATATTCTATCTTGTATGATACTAGTTTTTTTGATTGACAAACTTTATAGATTAAACACTGAAGCTCATACGGATGATATTGTAATGTATAGTATAGATGTAAAGCGTGGTGTGACAAATGAAAATTCATCCATGTTGTAGGGATCTTTAGCGAAAAACAAACTAAAATGTAGCGGAAATTGATCCCTCTAAAGAACCAAGCTAATACATAACTACTCTTGCAACTCTAGCATATAAGATTGTTACATTTGAAGCGTGAACAACTCTTAGAAAATTGCTAGTCCAGTTGATCTCAGCTCGATCAGAATGTCCGCGCCTCTACGACAAGGTTGTAAATGGCGGTAGGTAGTGGAGGGATGGCCAATGACCACCTACTACCTTAGTCGTCTTGGCGGTTGAATTTTTTATGCATAAATAAGTTTCATCCAATATAATAAAGTTATATAAGACACAAATAAATATATATAACTAACAAAATCTTTAATAAAAATTCATTACCATATTAATACTAAAAAGTAATATCTTACTTTACCGAAAGTCTATGTTTAAAATTTAAAATTTCAACCCAACATGACAATAAGCCAACAAGTATTAGACTCAACATAACTAATTTTCTAAACCATTTAAATATGCACCCTCAACTGCATCCATAATCCTTTTACCATCAGACTCAAAATTAACATCTTCATTTTCCTCCTCTGATGTATCTAAATTCTCATCAAGTTCTTTAATGGAAATGTTTCTTGTGCTCCTCCTTGGTTGTAGCACTTCATTCGCTCCCGAGGCTTCTGCCACCATTCTCTAGGTAAGTCCTGAACTCGGGCTCCACCTCATCTTCATCACCGCCGTCAACAAGTCAATCTTGAGCTTCACTGGCTTGAGAGGATAGAAGCAAATCTCCACCTATTTTTCTTTTATTTTTCTTCTTCATAAGATTGACGTTGAATTTGATATATACAAGATTATTTAATCTTGATGTCTCGAGCCTATTCCTCTTCTTAGTATGTATCTAAATAATTAATAAATTATTAAAAACTAATAAAACGAAAGAATAGATAACATAATTTATGAATTATTATTTACCCCTTAAAATTGGTTCCAGTTTCTTTTACACCTTGATGAACTACTTGTTAAAGAGAGAAATCTCATTGTCATTCTTTGTAAGTTTAGAGTGTCACCATCATAATTAGACCACCATCCAACTTAAATAAATAAAGGGACAAAAAAAATCCAAAAATAGTTAAAAGAGACATACATATTAGTGAATAGAAATAAAGGAAAGGCTAAAAAGATATACTCGGATCAAAGTCATAATACACATCCACCTTATATGTTGCGATCACCATTTTTCTTCCAAATTTTCGAATTTACTCTTATACTTCAATAATTAATTACTAGAAATGCTAAATTGTATGTACTCGTCAGTGAAAAAAAATCTCTCAACACAATTCAAAAACTCACTTAAAAAATTGATGTCATTTTGTATAGTTGGATCTTTGAAGTAAAAAATTGGATTTAACAAGTAAGCAGCATAATGCAAAGTCAAGTCTAGTCTTAGACTTCTCATTAATAATCTTTAAAATAAGGATAAAATTTTCTTCTTTTTAAAAAGTTTTTCTAATCTCTTTCTTGGCCTCTCTAAGACTCTCTCCATTTTCTCAAATCTTGCCTTCAAGACTTGATTTTCCAATTTTAGGGTTCTAACCCTAGAGTCAACATGTCTATCTTGGACATTTCTAGACCTATCAACTTTCCTAAGCATATGTTGTTGGTGCAATCGACCCAAGGTTGATCGGGTAGATCATGAGTTTTGATGTATGTATCAATATGGTTAAGTTAGGTTTTCATGTTGATTTGATATATGTGTTTGAGTCATGCAGGACTTGGTGAAACACACATGAAGAGTAATGGAGTATAGCATCCGAGGGACGAGAGCCAAGAAAGAGGACTTCAAGGGCGAGCCGAGGAAGTAGACTTCAAAGGCATCCGCGAAGGATGACATGGAGACAAGCCGTGAGCTTGTGTGCGCATTCGAGGGACGAGAGCCGAAGGAAGAGAACTTCAAGGGGCAAGCCGAGGAAGTAGAACTCAAGGCATACACTAAGGATGGACTTCGGAGTGAGTTTGAGTGAACTTGTAAGCTGGGCAATCGAATGGCAAAGGGAGCAGTCGACTGCCAGCATCGAGTGGAAACTCACAGAAAGATCAGTCAACTGGTCCAGACACCAGTCGATTGGTCTGCTAAAAAATAGAGCCATTAGGTTAGCCGTTGGCTGGGCATCATTCGACTGGCCCTCGGGGCAGTGGACTGATGTCAAGGCTGAGCTGTTTGGATAACAGCTCTCTCCTTTATTTAAGAGGAGGCTTTGGGGCATGAATAGGTTACGGTTCTTGATTGCTAAATCCTATTCTAAGTGCCTAAAGCTTCCATAGCCTATTCTCTTCCTTATACTCTAAATCTCATCTTGTAAAAGAGGAAGAGAGCATCTTGTGAGGGTTTCTCCACCTTCAAGGAGAAGATCATAGTGAAGTTTGATTGTGTGATGTGAATCCTTGGATTAGTCACCTCTAGGATGTGGATACCAAGTAAATCAAGGGAGTTAGCATTGCTTTCTTTATTAATTGATTTTGTCTATTATTGCTTTTGTGTTTTAGCTAACATTCTTGTAGACAAAATCAAAGAGAAGTTATTCACCACCCCTCTAGCCAAACGTCAAGGACTTATCATATGTCTCCCCTTTTTGTGATTAATGCCTTGATCATTAACTACCTTCCTCACCTTAGGCATGGTAGTTTGAGTTTTGTTTGGTTTAGTCTTGGGTAATGATTTTCGAGGGTTATCTACCTTATTAACCCAATTTCTATCATTATACCTAAATCCATGATTATGTTTAGGTAAATAATCTATATTATTTTTAACAATCATATACGAATTTGAAATTGAATTAAATTTTAAATAAGGGATTACCTTCCCTTTGTAAGATGTGTATACTGAAAGACATGACTTTTTTATATGAACATCTTCATTTTGAAAAGAGAATCACAACTACACTAGGTGCCTGTTTATATTAGTACATACATGAAGTCCTTTACTACGCATTGTAGATAACATGATATATGGTGTTACACGGAAGATCATGTTATCAACCCCTTGCCTAGTATAAGTATAGACTCACAACCGAGATGGAATTAGACAAACCATCAGAATGGTTGTAGTGTAATTAGGTGTGGTTGGTCTTGACCATAGAATTACACTAGTGTGTTTTGAGTACATTGAACAGGACCAAAACTCGAGGTTATCCAATTTGTACTGACTCGATAATTGGATAGGACCTCAAGATATTATTATGGAGTACGATCCCTTAATCTCGATATAATAGCCAACGTTCTGAAAACCGGATCGGACCGGACGGTCGGACCGGTTGAACCGGGAACCGGCCAGATTTTCGATCCGAGTTGACTCTGAAAACCGGCTACTCAAGAACCGGATGCGAACCGTTCTGAACCGGGCGGGAACCGGTGAACCGGACAAACCGGAAAAATCGGTCAAACCGGATTGGTTTATTTTATTTTTCATTTTTTGATTTTTTTTCCTTTTGTAGTTTTGCTTTTTTACTGAAAAATGAAAATTGAAAAACAAAATGTCAAAAACCTAATTTGCTTTCACCCAAAGTCCAAAACGAACAAATCTGCTATTTGCTTGCAAGAGAGTCACCGCCGCTAGCCTCTCGCCGCGTCGCGCTGCCTCTACTAGCCTCGACACGCCGCCCTGCCTCCGCTAGCCTCGCCTCGCCGCCGCTAGCCTCGCCCCGTCTCCAGCTCGTTGTGTCGTCGTGTTGGCATATGAAGACAGCAATATATGACATATTTGGAAGTGTAATTTTGCATGTGCGTTACTAGTGTCCCATGTTTAAGTGTTTTTTGATGAACAAATGCTATCGTGATATACTTTTAACTTCTAATAAGATTCTTCAATTCGTATCCAGATTTCTTGAATCCAATGGTTTTAAACTTGAATTTTTCTTTGAAACTAATCTTTTTTTCAATAATATCGTATTAAGTTGCCGACAAAAACATATCACATGCTCGACCTAGTTAATCTAATCTTGAAGAAAGTAGTTGGATAAGTTGTTAGTTTCATATATTTATATAAATACATACTTTATTATATCCCGGTTGGACCCCCGGTTAAACCAGTTGAACCTCTGAACGTCTGAACCCTTGCTCTGACCGGTTCGATGTCCGGTCCGGTTCTCAGAACCTTGATAATAGCGGACATATATTATTAATTATTGTCTCTTTGATTTACCAATGGGCGAGATCTATTCTGATAGATCAATAGGCCCGGTAAGTTAGGAGATAATATTAATAATATGATGTGCTGTTGATTATTGACGGAATCCGTATCCTGGTGAGTCAGGATGATGATGCCCCCTTGATGAGCTCAAAAGGTTCATCATGCTAAACCCTGCAGGTGGATTTGATCCGGCATGATGATAAGGTTGAGTGGTACTAGTCAAAGATCCAGAGGTTAATTAATTTGAATTGTCAGTAATTTAAATTAATTAACGGACATTCGATATCTTAAACACGGGGGATAGCCGACTCGTAATATGTGGAGCCCATATGAAAATATGGGGGTTGGTTGTTGATGCAGTCTGACCCTGATTGCTGTTTTGGTGTTGACATCGATTTTAGTTTAGGTTAATGATTATGATGATTATGATTAAGTCCTGATCGAGGATTAGGCAGGTTATGGAAAATCCTAGCTTGGAGGGCTAGGTGTTGGAAAATCCTAACCTGGAGGGTTAGGTGTGGAAAATCTTAGCTCGGAGGGCTAGGTGTTGAAAAGTCCTAATTCGGAAGGGTTGGGTAAAAATTCCTAGCTTGGAGGGCTAGGTGAAAAGTCCTAACTTGAAGGGTTAGGTGAAAAGTCCCAACTTGGAGGGTTAGGTGAAAAATCCTGGCTTGGAGGGTCAGGTCCTAGCTTGGAGGGCTAGGTGTGGAAAGTTCTAACTCGGAAGGTTGGGTGAAAAGTCCTAGCTTGGAGGGCTAGGTGAAAAGTCCTAACTTGGAGGGTTAGGTGAAAAGTTCCAACTGGAGGGTTAGGTGAAAAATCCTGGCTTGGAGAGTCAGGTCATAGCTAGGTTGGAGCCCCTGGATCGGTCTGGTGACCGATCAGGGAGTTGGCACGGTGCTCCTTCGTGGATCGGTCTGGTGACCGATCCAGCGATGACTGATCGGACTGGTGACCGATCAGGGAGTATGCGTTTCACCCACTGCTTGGCTCCTGATCGGTCTGGTGACCGATCAGGGAGCACACAGTGAGGTTGAGTTCCCTTGCTGATCTGCTCCTGATCGGTCTGGTGACCGATCAGGATCACTGTGCAGATCGTTCTGGAGAACGATCCAGCGTCGCGGGTTCCTCACTATGATCGATTAGGACGGAGCCTGATCTATCTGGTCATGACCTGATTGGTCTGGTGACCGATCAGGAGGCTCCCTGATTGGTCCGGTGACCGATGAGGAGGTTTGGACTGCGAAGCTCAGAAATCGCCCAGTAAAGGGGTCGATCGGTCTGGTGATCCATTCAGGAAAGTCCCAAAGAAATTGCGATTTCTGATTGAGCGTTGGGGACCGATCAGGACGAAGCCTGCTTCGGTCTGGACCCAGCCTGATCGGTCTGGTGACCGATCAGGAGGCTCTCTGATCGGTCCGGTGACCGATCACTTTAATTCAAAATGCACTGTCAGACGCTCTGATCGCGTCTGAACGTATCCGATTCTCTGCGTTTCAACACTGATGCTTGATTTCCTGGTTGATATATTGCTCTAATGATCTGATTAAGCTGCAGGTGACAGGGGAGGATTCAAACACTCAAGGAGAGTCAAAGGTGGCCTTTCCTTGGAGCAGGTTTGTCCGTTTTCCATCTCAGGTTGCAACGGTTGGAGCTGCAGACTGGAGCTGCTGACTGGAGCTTGGCTGAGGGAAGCTCAGGAAGTCCAGGGAGAGCTCAGTGGTAGCTGGTGTTGGCAGGTAAGCAGCTGGAGGCTGCTGTGAGATGGTGTCACCTGTGCTCAGAGGAGAAACAAAAGGCGGAGAGGAGAAGAGCAGAAGAAGAAGAGTTGGCTGAAACGTTCTTCTGGCTTGTTCTTGCTGCGCGATTGTGTTCTCCACATCCTCGCTTGCTTGCGTGTTCTGAAGTTTCATCATCTTGAGCAAGCATCTGATATCAGTGAAGCAACCATTCCCTTGCTTAAGCACTTGGAGGAAGGAACAAGAGGCTTTGAGTCCGACAGCGAGAAGACACGGGGAAAGGGTTCTTGCGTGAGATCGTCGCTGGGTGGAGCTCGGAGAAAGCTTGCTGTGTTCTTGTCCTTGCTAAGTGCTAAGTAAGATCTTTCTTGTGTTTCATTGTGCTTAAACTATATCCTTGATTGAAACGCTGTGGAGAGGTTACTCCACCGAGAAGGAGGTTGCTTTCTATCCGGTGTTCACTGGGGCTTGATCTGCCGACGATCAAGGGATCGCCCACCTTACGGGCACGCCAAGGAGTAGGGGCAAGTTATCCCCGAACCTTGTAAACTCTCCTTGTTAGCGATCTTGCTAGTTGTGTTAGTTTGCTTTCGTTTTCTGTTTTTCTGCATACTCTGTGTTTGCTACTTCCGCTGTGCTACTAACAAATCTAAGTGCAGAAATTCGATAAGTGTCAAAGTCCAAGTATTTGGCTATATTCACCCCCCCTCTCTAGCCATCCGGGATCCAACTAGTGGTATCAGAGCTTGGAGCTCTATTTTTGCGGATTAACAACCGAGAGCTATCATCCATGGCTTTGAGAGAAGGTTTCTCCACCACCCGACCTCCCTTCTTTGATGGCGCTGACTTTCAATATTGGAGATCAAAGATGGAGTACTATCTTAAGATGGACATCAACACTTGGTTCGCTGTGAAGGAGAGTTTCACCCCTCCTAAGGATGATGAAGGCAAAGAACTTGAGTCGTGGCGGTGGACAGCTGAACAAACTCGAAAGAGTGAAGCCAACGCGAAGGCGGTGGTCACTCTACAATGCGGCATGAACAAAGACCAACTCATCAAGGTTGGTCCATTCACAAGTGCTAAAGACTTGTGGAACAAGCTCATCGAACTCCATGAGGGAACCCGAGACTCAAGAATTGCCAAGAGAGACTTATTCCTCAATCAACTCCAAAACCTCTCAATGAAGGAGAATGAGACTGTAAGTGAGCTCCACAGCAGATTCAAAGAGATATTGAATGGTCTTCATTCGATTGATGAAAAGGTCGAGAATCGCGACCTTGTGAGGTATGTGCTAAAAGCATTTCCAAGGAATGCTTTGTGGTCATCCATGGTGGATGCCTACAAAGTTTCCAAGGATTTATCAATTGTTAAGTTAGATGATTTGTTTTGTGAAAT
Source organism: Boesenbergia rotunda (assembly GCA_024364735.1). Taxonomy (NCBI): domain Eukaryota; kingdom Viridiplantae; phylum Streptophyta; class Magnoliopsida; order Zingiberales; family Zingiberaceae; genus Boesenbergia; species Boesenbergia rotunda. Next base: position 332,272 of record JAGFNQ010003999.1, on the reverse strand, counting down.
GCAATTGCATGAGATGGCTAACAAAGGCCCCAAGGAGAAGGGGATTGCCTTAGTTGCAGGGGACCGCTCCAACAAGAAGAAGAAGGAGAAGAAGAAGGAGAAGGAAGTCTCTTCATCTTCATCCTCTTCCGAATTCGAGTCCGATTCCGAGGAAGATGGCAGCGGGTCTTCTTCCTCCGAGATGACAAATTTTGTGAGAAGAATGATGAGAAGGGGTCGACCCTTCAAGGGTAAAGGTAACCCTAATGAAGTTAAAGTTGATAAGACTAATGTTTCTTGTTTTGAGTGTGGTAGGAAAGGACACTTCAAGAGTGAATGCCCAATGCTAAAGAAAAAGGAGAAGAAATCCAAAAAGAAAGAGGAGAAATCAAAGAAAAAGAAGAAGGCCTTGAAGGCCACTTGGGATGAGTCATCATCTAGCTCATCCGATGAAGAGGAGGAGAAGAGCACAAGGCATGTGACACTCATGGCATTGGGAGATCAAGAGAGCAGTGATGAATCTTCCAACTCCTCAAGCGCGGCTTCATCATCCTCGGATGATGAAGATGTAACTTCTCCCGAGCTAGAAAAATGTTATAGAGCTATTGTATGTTTAACCAATATGTTGAAGAAGTCAAAAAATATGGTTAAATCATTGCAATTAGAAATTGAACAATTGAAGTCATCTAGGGATGATAACATTGATGATTTGTATGTTGAAATGTTAAAGGATGAGATTAAATCATTGAAACTTGAGGTTGAAAATTTGAAATCCTCTAGGGTTGAGGATATAGATGACTTGCATGATGAATTGCTAGAAGTAGGAAACAAATCATTGATGAGTGAAGTTGAGAGACTCAAGAATATTCTTGAGAAGTTCTCGACTAGCTCTAAGACCCTAGACATGATCCTGAATGCCCAAAGGGCAGTCTACAATAGGGCCGGTATTGGGTACCGACCCAAAAAACCTTCATTCGTGTCTTTGATGTCTAGGACTGATATGAGACAATCTAGGACACCCAAGGTTCAAAAGAAAGTTGTCAAGGCATGGGTGCCTAAGACTTGTTTAGTAGGTGCTTTAGGTCCCAAGGTTTGGGTACCTAAAACTTCTATTTTTCGAATTGTGTAGGTTATGATTGAGGGGGAGCATCTATCAACTTGGTTCGTTGATAGTGGGTGCTCCAAACACATGACCGGGGATAGATCATTGTTTACTACCCTTCACAAGAAAAGTAGAGGTAACGTTTTATTTGGTAACAATTGTAGTCTTAAGGTCATAGGAATAGGAGACATTCAAATATCCGAATGTCTTAGAATCTCAAATGTCCTTCTAGTCAAGGGGATGACATTGAATCTCCTAAGTGTCAGTCAATTGTGTGACACGGGTTACACAATTGATTTTCAACCAAGTCAATGTCTAGTTAGACAACATGACACCTTGGACACGGTACTAGTAGGAACAAGAGTAGACAATATTTATCAAGTTTTATTTAAAAGTGCTACTAATGCTTTTACTAAGTGTCTCATGTCAAAAGAAGAAGAAAAATCCACCCTTTGGCACCGGAGGCTAACACATGTTAACATGAAGAACATCCGGAAGTTGGCCAACAAGGGATTAGTCCGTGGCTTACCAAGCATCAAGTATTAGAAAGACAAACTTTGTGATGCTTGTCAAATGGGTAAGCAAACAAAATTTGCACATAAAGGTAAAAGCGCTGTAAGTACATCTACCGCTTTAGATTTACTTCACATGGATCTATTTGATTGTAGCACTATCATATCATTGAATGGAAGTAGATATTGCTTTGTTATCATTGATGATTTTACTAGATATACATGGACTTATTTTCTAAAATATAAGGACCAAACCTTAGATGTTTTCATTTTTTTTGTAGAAGGGTTGAAAATGAAAAATCATCAACAATTAAGACAATTAGAAGTGATCATGGAGGTGAATTTCAAAATCAACGGTTTTTAGAATTCTTGAACTTATATTTTCTGGAACAATCCTGCGACTCGTCTGAGACCGCCAAAAATGTCCCACGATGCCGAAGCCATGACAGACGATAGAAAAATAAAAAAGACTAAACATACCTGCTGCTACGTGTGATACCGGAGGAGGCAACGATGCTGACAGGAGGCAGATGAATCGACACAACAGGCTTTTAGGGCTTTTAAAACAAAAAAAAAGAAAAAGATCTCGTAAAAGACGTGACGCACCGCTTGGCATCGCGTCGCGCTGCCTGGGTCCTCTATGCGACGCCTAAACCCCTAGGGCCACACAGACCGCCTAAGCTGTCTTTCCGCCTAGCTTGGCCGTAGAAGCTAAGCTTGGGGTGGCTGGTGGTCGTCGACCATCTAAGCAGTCGCTTATGGCTCAATTTTGAACACCGAAAATAATAGTAAATTATCTTAAAATCTCTCGTAACTAATTCACCTTTCTCCTCAATCACTAAATGATCAGAAAAAATATATTCACACTTCACACACACACACACACAAATTTTTCTTTATTTTAATTCTCTAATATATTTGAATTTATCTAATTATCCTTAATTTTTTAGATAAAAAAGTCCAAAATGAAATATAATATTTTAGATAAATTTAATACAATTTAATTAGAATCACTCAATCGATTGGCATAAACTCTGAATCGATTAGTTAAGGAAAAAAATCATATTTAATTGAATACAAAACATACTAAATTATAATTAAATGATGTTAAATTTAAGAGAAATTATATCTCTTTTATTTTTTATGCTTATAAAAAATAATAATAATTTCTATTTCACAAAAGAAAAATGAGTCATGTTTAATTTGATAATAAATATTCTACATTTTAGTTTAAATATGCTAAATTTAAAAATAATTTTATCTTATTTTAGACTTTTATATTTATAAAAATATGATAATTAGGTTAATGAGTGTATATTAGGGACTTAAATATTTGACGTACAGAGAAATTTATATACAATATGTTGGACAAATTTATTCGAGAAATTGAGTTTCCTGTTAAAGAATTTAAGGCAATTTATTATCTATACTATTTTAATAAAATAAATTATTTTTAATTTTTAATTACTATCTATACTATTTTAATAAAATCTAAAATATATTAAACCCTAAATTTTTTTGAAATTACCATTTTAATTACATGTATAATAGACATCAATCAACTCTCTAACATTAACCTTTCTAAAATATTAAATTTATTGTAATTAAAAAAAATTACATCGTTATTGATTATCATTATAAACTCTCAAATTAAAAATTTAAATTCATTTATATGGATATTTAAATAACTTGAAAGATTAATTTGAATGAATTTATTTACAATTTTTTTGTTTTTTATTAATAAAAATATATAAGCTCAAAATCATTTTTTAAAAAACAAAAATATAACTTGATTATTGAGAATATTAATAAATTAATGAGTTTGTCTATCGATCATCATTCATACACATTCTCGGATGTTTGACCTCCGGTTTGACTCTGCCCGGTCAATATGCAGGATTCCGATGACACTCGCAAATCACGTGCGTGCGTCGAAGGCCCAACATCCACAGAACATTGCCAGACCTCCTTTTGAATCGCCTACTTTCTTACTCTCCTCCCTTCGACCGTGTCCCATCAAGCGACGACGAAGCCCTAGGGCGAATCAGCCATCGCCGGAGAAGAATTCACCTTCAATGACGCTCGGCGGTTCTGGTGGATCCAGCGTCGTCGGTGAGTCCTCCACTCATCTGTTATAATTTAGACAATTAGGTATTTTACGCTGACCAAACGGTCAAACTTTTGCTGGGAACTCCTCGTCGATGGGTTTTCTCGGAAGAAGATCGTAGGATCTGGTTTAGGAATTGATGATCGGCACGATTGTTTCTCCTTGTGGCCGTACCGGCCGTATCATAGATTTATGAGAACTGAGTGCTTTTGTCGCGATGTAATTGCTGGATCTCTTGTAGTTTTTTAGCCTTTTGGACGATTTTTCAACCTCAATATCGACCCCGGGGTGCTGTGTTGTTCGGCTGTGAGAATCCCTGATATTGCTAACAATTGTTAAGTGTAATTAGTCATGTCAGATCTGTTTAGAGAGGGATATATCAACTCCTGCAAGTATCCTTATTCAAAGTCTGTTTTATGCATTCGTTATTTTAGACTCATTTGTTCTTTCAAAGAAGTAATCTTGATTGCTGTTGTCGAGTTGGCAAAGAGACTCCCTTTTTATCATGTCTGCCTATGGTCTGGCTGGCTCATACTTCCTGTTCTACTGAAAGAAGTATGCTTCCCACTTCTCTATTTTTTAAACCTTTTGCTCAAATTGCCAAAAAATCATACTGTGATTAATCTTTTGCCTTGCACCAGCATCAGCAAAATTGAAGTTTCTTTGTGAAACTGGCAGTTCTATTATTTATCAGGAACAGTGGAGCCGCAGAGATATTGATTACTTCTCATGGTGCTTGTGTTGTTGTAGAAGAACCCATCTTGACCTAAGGGTGTCTTTGTTATTCCCTTTATTCTCTACTTCTTCTTTCCTTCGTTTCGATTATCTCCGCAGGTCACCTACCTTTGGTGGATTGTTTCTTTATCATGTAAAGTTAGTATACAAGGAGAAGCCAACAAACATTCCAACACCAATATCATAACAATTTAGACACGATGGCAAACCATTGTTGACTAAGACATTTTCTTATACTGAACTGTTTCATTCGTATCTATTTGAATCTTAAAACTCTGATATTATGATATTTAATACAACTTTGGTTTCTTGGTAAAGGAGATCAGCTCAATGCACCACTATGATGTTATCTAGGTTATTGCCAATGCTAGCATTCCTTGATTAATGGTATCTAGAAATTTGCTTCCTTTTTTTACTCTGAAATGTGGTATAATGTATTAATTTCTCTGTTCATGGCGTATTAACATTTTCTCAGTAGAGTTGGTATTTTTTGCTAAACAATGTTAACTTGAATAGTGGCATATTGATACAGATTTTTTTCTTATGCCTCTTTTCCCCTTCTCTAGTGAATACAATATTCAGTTTGGTCACTCATCAATTGCCAAATGTTACCTTCATTTACTTCTCTTGCAGTTCCTCGGAACTTCAGATTGCTGGAAGAGCTTGAACGAGGAGAAAAGGGCATAGGAGATGGAACTGTAAGCTATGGTATGGACGATGGAGATGACATTTATATGCGATCTTGGACTGGAACAATAATAGGTCCTCATAATGTAAGATATTTTAGTTTAACAACTTGCCATACTTGGGCCATCATGATTTATTCTGCTAGCACTCTCACAGACTGTCCACGAGGGCCGCATCTATCAACTCAAGTTGTTCTGCGATAAAGACTATCCTGAGAAACCACCTAGTGTCCGATTCCATTCACGCGTCAACATGACTTGTGTCAATCCTGACACTGGATTGGTAATCAATATCTGTTCAAAGAGTGATATTTTCATAGTGGTCAATTAATTTGATCTGCACTGATGATTGATCGATAAAAACAGGTTGATCCAAGGAAATTTGCAGTTCTAGGGAACTGGCAAAGGGACTACACAATGGAATACATCTTGACACAACTCAAGAAGGAAATGGCTACATCCCACAATCGCAAACTGGTTCAGCCTCCAGAGGGCACCTACTTCTGAGACAATGAATTTCAAGCGTGACGATGCTAGTTCGAAGGTGACTATCAGTGTTTCGATTAATCATTGAACTGAAGCTTTTCATTGAATGCTGCATAACGAACTTTCGATATATATATATGTCAGTGTAGAGTGTGTTGTAAAAGTTGACTGCAACGAATTGTTATAATCTATTATCAAACTCGTTGTTTTGTTGACCTTTTCTTATGTGAAAATCAAACAATGGTCAAATATCTATTATCTTTGCATTGTCGGTCAGCTCCTCAGACATCTGTTGGCATAAGGTGGGTTTGGTTGATAGGAACAACTATTTCATTCTCTATGGATTCTTTTTAAATAAGCATTCTCATATTATATTTGTTGTAAAAATGAACTTGGAATGGCAAAGTTCACAAGGAATAACTATTTCTCTCATTCTATTCCACTTTATCTAGTTTATGCTTGAATTACTTTATATTCTTACTCGATTCAGCCCTTGAAATAATATATATTATGAACATAGACTCGACCAACTTATCATTGTACCTGCAGGGACAAACAATCTAGTTGAGTTGAGCAGGCCAAGCAATTAGGTTGGATGTGTCTATTGGGTACGCGAGTTAGATGAATTGAGTGGGTTGGATGGGCTGCAACCATTTAGGTCGGTTGGGCTAGATGGGCAAAGTCAGACCGAGACGGAGAACCATAGGTTGGTTGTTGGTCGGTCAGATCAGGTAAGAAAGGTAACAGGTCGCACTTGGACACATCACATTGTTATGAAAACTATTACTTGTTAACAATTACTTGTTCCCATCATTCCTATTCAATTCCTTGTACATTCTATTCCCTAGAAATGGACATTCCATCCGTTTCTTGTCGAGTCATTGATTGCATAAGGCTCCATCAGAGCTTTCGTGACACCTTATGATGGTAACTTAGGACACAGCACATGCTATCCCTTCATGCCCTTGACCATGCTTAGCCAAGCACAGTGCCAGATTCCGACAGCAACTGTTTAACCTTTACAATGATCCATTCTTGGAGTTGCTTCTCATAGCATTCCCTGAGCTCGAAAATCTTAGATTGCACAGATGCATGCATCACTGTTCTCCATCCTTGTTAGTAGGTAAGGTTT
>JAGFNQ010003999.1:279120-321193 GCA_024364735.1 Boesenbergia rotunda | reverse complement strand
GAGATCTTTTTCTTTTTTTTTGTTTTAAAAGCCCTAAAAGCCTGTTGTGTCGATTCATCTGCCTCCTGTCAGCATCGTTGCCTCCTCCGGTATCACACGTAGCAGCAGGTATGTTTAGTCTTTTTTATTTTTCTATCGTCTGTCATGGCTTCGGCATCGTGGGACATTTTTGGCGGTCTCAGACGAGTCGCAGGATTGTTCCAGAAAATATAAGTTCAAGTGAGAGTAAAGTGCTCCACTAAAAAAATATAAATGAGACTTTTTAAGGAGAGAACTCAACAAGTTTAATAATATGTTGGGAGATGAGTTTTTGAAAATAGAATCTCAATCAATATCGTTGATAATGATAGCTTCAAGCAACTAATGGAAGTAGTGGGTCAATTTGGACTAGGATTCAAGCCTCTAACTATTATACAACCTATCTAAATTTTTTGAAATTTTGATACCAAAACAGTTGCCTTTCTACCACAAATACAGGAGATATTTTCAAATCGCAAGTTATTTATTGCGATGCTATGTAGGGATCGCAATGTAGTTTTCAAATTGCAAGTTTACAATAATGTTATTCAAGCATATAGATCAAGATTGAGTTTTATGAAAATATGAGAACCGTAATTTATTTTTCTGAAAGTATAAAGATTGGAATATAATTTTTTTAAAATATAAGGACCGTGATGTAATTTTCTGAAAGTATAAAGACCAGGATGTATTTTCTCTAAACTATAGGGACTGGATTATTATAAATTTTAACTTTTAGGGACCATGATAATATTTTTTGAAACTATGAAGATTGGGATATATTTTCTCCAAACTACATGGTACTAAAATGTAATTTTCTCTATTAATTATCATGCAAAAAAGTTATTAATATTTATTTATTTCTATTTTCTTTTTTCGCCTATTCGTCCCGACACGCACCGCCGCCCTCCTCCCCCTTCGCATCGCGATCTCTCTACCTCGCCGCCGTCGCCCAACTCGGTCGATCTCGTTTATCCGATCTCTCTGGATAGTTTTCCCCTTCTTCCTTCCGGCCGCTCTCCGTCGGTCATCGCCCTTTCTCTGGCGAGTCAGTCTTCTGTTCTTTTCACGACCTTTGTTTCTTCGTCCTCGGACGCCAATACCCTCCCTTGATCTCGCAGATCAATCTATCCCGACCTCGGGATGTGCTCTATCTCTCCCGCAACATCCAATTTTCAGAATCCAGCGGCTGGAGCTTCCTTTTTCTCCTCGACGACGTAGTTGTTCCTGTTCGACTCCATTGCTTCGGGAATAGGTTAGAAAAAATCCTTTTTATTGTGTGTGTGTTTAATTTCTGTTTTTGGAGTATGTATGTTCAATTATCTATTTGATCGAACAGTCGATGAGGTTTTTGGAAGAAGACTCGTTTGATTTAGATGCTTGGAGATATGGATGCAAAATCATTATGTTGATTGTACCTCTAGATGCAAATTAAATAGTCGAGGCAGATTTGTCATGAAAATCTATCATTTTGAATTTCTGAGCTAAAATCCGTTCCACCTTTATTTTGTTTTTTTTTGGCTTCACCTATAATGGTTTTAGTTACCCCATGGACGTGTGCGCCTGTAAAGGATCTAGCTTGACATTGTTTTAGCTTGTTTAATTATCTTACTGAGGTTGCACAAGCTTGTTTATTAAAAAACCTTAGGGAGATCGAGCCATTCTTGAGCTTTTACCAAGCTCAATCAGCAATATGGTTGTCCTTATAGTTTAGTTAAATCATTGATCCAATAAATAATGCTATCACTCATTTTAACTTATCATATTGAATTTGTAACGCAAAAATGTTTAGGATATAAAAAAAAATAAACAGACAAGATGTTGTATATTTTGATTGAAGTCTAAAGAAAGGCATAATTGAGCCTTGTATAAGTTTGGGAACAGCTGTTTATGTACTGTTCACAAGCTTTGTTTACAAAAGTTGATAGGACAAGTTCACTAATGATCAAGCATGTTTGTTTTATGTCGAATAAAGAATAAAAATTCTTTTCAAGTCACATATCGATATTGTGGGTGAACATTATGTTGAATAAAGCATGTTTGTTTTACATGTGTGATTCATCAAGGTTTTTGCCTCTATTGGATTTTAATCAGAACTACAGTTAAGTGGGATTTCTCAATCATTGGTTTTCCATTCTATTTATCCATCAATCTAATTGTAAGAAAGAAGGAAAATTTAGAAAATCCACCCATTGGACTTTCTATCCACTGAATTTTCTACCCAAGTACTCTACCTAAGGCTAATGAAGAATGTCTACTTGCTTGGTAGCATTCTATTCAAAGTTCTCATTTGCGTTCATCTACATATTCTCATCTATCTGCCAATTATCTGTTTTCTCTAGTAAACAAACCCTTTGAAAACTATCAAAAATATAGTTTTTGGACAATCACATATATAAAAAGTATAGGTCCATCTACTACGTTGATTTAAATTATTAATCATTATCATTTCAAAGATGTATTATATACATAGATTAACATTAAGAATATAGTAATACGTAATAAGAGAGATAAATAATATTGGGAAATGCCCAAGTTGGATTTCTCTTTCAAGGAGCCAAAAACAAGCCCCTCTTTTTTTTTTTTTTTCTTTTTTTTGCAAAATGTTCTCTATCCGGTAGGTGAAACCGTGAAACAGCTTAAGTGATTGAAAAAAATATCAAAGATTTTTATATTATAAGAGAGAGAGAGACAAATGCAAATTTTATTTTATAGATAAATATATCTTTAAATTTTTATAAAGGGCCAAATTGATTGATTTCATTCCATCAATCTAATTTCATTCAATTAAATATATGTTTACCTAATTTTAGCATTTTTATTTTTGATATTTGATATTTTAAATTTACTTTTGAAAATTAATTTAAGGAAATGATTTTTCTTGATAACTATAATGTATAATTGTATATAATTGTTCATTATAATAAATGCATACAGTTATTTGTCATTTTAAATTATTTAAATTTTATATATTTTTTAAATTAATTATTTGAGAATATGGTTTACTTAAAAAGAAATTAATAAATGTTAAAATTTCTTATTTTGGTTAGAAGGCATCATGCTTTTTGTGATTTTACCTCCTTGCTGTTGATGAAATTTGCAGCCAACAAACAGGTTCCTTCGCCTTTTCTTGCTTGCTGCCTTTGCTATCCTCCTTGTCAATCCGCTGCCTCAGGGGAAGATAAAGATTCATCAATGATTTAGATCCCCGTGATTCGCTGTTGATGCTTAGATTCAGTGACATGTAATCTTTCTTGTTTCCTGTTAGTAGAGTTAGTTATCTTGCTACAGTAATGTCCTCATATTTTCTTGCTTATCTAGGAATTCAGAGGAGATTGGGAAGGCTGCTATTAGGTGTGCCATCCAAGCCCTTCGTAAACGGCACTTGGCTGAGGAAGGCGCCCATGCTCCAGCTATCAATGCACTCTCCAGACCCCTTGTGGCACAGGTATGTCCATATTAGATCATGGACCTAGGGAAAATACTGATTCTTTCATTATTTCTTCATCTTTGGGCTTTGAGTTAAAGTTCATAGAATTCTGACTCTGTGTTGTTTTGGTGTGAAAGTAAGAAGTTCTATTCTGAATAGTGAGCACAGAAAGTAAAATAGGCTGATTTTTTGAAATTCTTGTGCTGTCTTGAGGTTTAGAAATTAATGCAGCTTGACAGTCTGAATGCTTCCCTCTCAAACTTGTTCTGTTCTGGATATATATAATTTCATACCATAAAATGTACGATTTTATTAATATGCTAACTTCGAGTATGGTCTAGCTAGACTACTACACCTGATGAAACTAATCAACAGACTAGGAAAGGAGGTTGGATTTTAAGATCTCATTAGAAGAAGTCAAACTTTTCTATGTTAGGGCTTCAAACGTGACAAATGCCAGTCTAGATAGTAGATATGTTCACACAAGTATCTCATACTTGTCCTTGATTTCCAAAATATTTCGATTTAGTTGGTTGATACCTCGGGTCGAACAATTATTTCATATTGAAAGGTCCCGTCACATTTATATGGCCCTGGTGTCATTTCTCGGCTAAACCACTTGGTTTATCAGTATGCCAATAATTTTCATTTGCTAAAATATAGATCTAATAATGTTAATTATTTTCACGAGTCGTTTTCAATTATAATTATAACCTTGCAATCTTTCAAGCAGCCGACTTGCTGTATAAACTATATACATAATGGTTCATTTTTTGTTGTTGTGTAAAAATGCTAATTTGAATATGTATATATATGTACAAGTATGGACATATTCAATGTGAGGGCATCTAGTTTCTCAAGGAACCCCCCAAAAATTCACTTTAAGAAACAAGATCAACAAGACATTAAAGGTTAATTTTTATCCTCCCTATTCTTCATTAAAGGTTAATTTTTGCTACCTGGTCAACATTTTTTATTAAAGGTTAATTTTTCATTTTTCACCACTCGAACTAAGAGATGTAAGAAATTTGTGAATTTTCTAATAAGGTTATTTGGGTTTCTGTCCTTAGATTGTGGTAGGAAATAGAAAGGAGTATAAATAATGTAGAGGGATAAAAAGACCATCAATATGAAACTCCACACACTGTTTGGTAACATACACTGTCCATCAATAATGACATTACTCTTTTTGTTTTTTCTTACTACATGACAAGTCTTCCTCCCACCACAATCTTGGCCATCTCAATATGATGACGACGTGTTTGCTTGATTGTTTCAATTCTGCCATGTAATGCAGATTGTGAGAAAAAAAATCAGCTTCTCTAGGTTATTTTTGTTTTACTTTATTTATTCTTTGATTAATATCACTTGCAGGGCTTGGAGTGGAAGGAGAAAGCTGAAAAGCTTGAACTCGAACTGCAACAATATTACAAAGCTCATACACGATTGTCCGATCAACTTGTCACTGAAATTGCAGAATGCAGGGATGCGAAAGCCCTTGTTCAAGAGAAAGAGGAATTGCTCACCAATTTGCAAATTGCAATGTCACAAACAAGGTTGCTTGAGTGCTGTAGTATCTTATACTTTGAAGTGAATGCTATTGTTAGCTGACCAAAGTTCTAATAAACCTGATATAAATTAATATTTCAGGGAAGAAAACGTACAACTTAGTCATGATTTAGAGGAAAAGACAAAAGCATTGGATTTGTTAATTAGTGAAAATCAGACGATTAAGGTACAACTCGAGGAGATAAGAATAAAGCTGATGAAAACAGAGTCTGAGAACAAGGAATTAATTGATAGATGGATGCTGGAGAAAATGAATTCTGCTGAAAAGCTGAATGAGGTATTTAATCATAGCATATACATGTGCCAAATGTTCTCCTATTTTAATGTGTTTTATAGGATATTTAATTGAATGAGTTAACTTTTGTTTGAATTTTTGCTATCTCATGTATGACTTATCTGGCACTTTAATCCATTTTATACCTGAAGGCTTTCTACTTAGTTTTGATTTTGGCTGTAATATTCCAAACATTCACTAGAATCTTTATAAATGTCTTATAGATGTATTCAGCTTTCTCTATAATTGGGAAGAAACATTTGAATCTTCTTACATTTGTTAATAAGCTATTGTCCAACGTCCTCTATATATTGTCTTCAACTTGAAAAGCCATTTGCAGTGTAAACAGACATATATTGCCTATCTAGGGAACGAATGTGTGTGAATCTAGGGAATTATAGTGCGTGTATGAAACCTTGTGAGATACTAGGTGAGAGATTCCAAAATGGCAAGCTGTTATATATATATATTTATTTATATGCTTCAAGCCTTCAACTATTTGATGAATGATTCCTCAAATGCCGCGCGCGCGCGCACACACACACACACACATATATATACCCTGCACATCCGGTCCGTGAGTGATGCATGACCGACTGAGTGGGATTCTCGATCTCCGAAATTGACTCGAGGCGCCCAGAATCCCACTCAGTCGGCCATGCATCACTCACAGACCGGATGTGCACGGATGTGCAAGGTAACAAATCTCTCTCGCTCTCTCTCTCTCTATCTATCTATATATATATATATATATATATATATATATATATATATATATATAATCTGTAGAATCCAAAAGTATCATTGCTAATGTCAAATCTTGAAACTACTGAATAGGCGGTTAGATTATACTAGAATATTTGCCCACAATGGCCCAATGGTTCGTTCATGCTTCAACTGCTTGAAGAATGAAAATAGAAAAGTTTTCTTCTGTTGGACTTGGATCCAAAAACATCATTGCCAAATGTAAATATTGAAACTACTGGAAAGGTGGTTAAATTAGACTAAACTATCTGGCAGCAATGGCAAAACAGTGCCCCTTGGTAGTTGATTGGTTTTTCCTCGGGCTCTTTTGGTACTAGAGAAATTTTCTCTTGTCTGTTACCTACCTATGGATCATGTTAGATAAAATGTTTGTTTATGTGCTTAGGTTCATGAAACATTGGTTGAATTGAGAACAGAAAAAATGTTTTTGAATTATTCATTATTCACTTATGATATTCTCCTAAACATTACTTTATATGTATGCTCCTCTTGATCGTAAACAAGTTTCCTGCTTCGAGTTTTCTACCTTGCTCAATCTGTCTCGCATTCTTTTTTCTTCAAATTCGAGTTGTTTGAATTTGTTCGACATCTCAGGCCTTAAAGTCTCTCCATCAGTTCATATAATACTTTATCATGTTAACAGGTTAATGCAATGTACGACTACGTGATGCAACAATTCAAGATGTCCAGCATCGAGCAACTTGCCAGGCAACAAGTCGACGGAGTAGTTCGCCAAAGGGAAGCGGGATATGTCGACCATGTCGAGTCAACAATTCCGTCTTACTGCAAGCACACCATCCAGAGTCATGAAGGTGGGTGCGCTGCCATTTTGTTTCAAAACAATTCTGATAAGTTGATCAGTGGTGGTCAGGATCGAACAGTCAAGATCTGGGATAGCAACTCTGGAACCCTAGTATCCACTCTGCATGGCTGCCTTGGGTCAATTCTCGACCTTGCTGTTACACACGACAACCGATCCATCATTGCAGCGAGCAGTTCAAATAACCTCTATGTGTGGGAAGCCAGTTCTGGTCGGGTACGCCACACACTGACTGGCCACACTGAGAAAGTGTGCACTGTCGATGCTAGCAAAGTCTCCAACCGCAATTTAGTCAGTGCTGCCTATGATCATACCATCAAAGTGTGGGACCTGATGAAAGGTTTCTGCACGAACACCATCATCTCCCAGAGCAACTGCAACGCTCTTTCCTATAGCTTGGACGGGCTCACCTTTTGCTCCGGTCATGTGGACGGAAACCTTCGGATATGGGACAGCCGGATGGGGAAAACGATAAGTGAAGTAGCTGCACATGCTCAGCCAGTCACATCAGTTTGTGTATCACAAAGTGGTAACCTGGTGCTGACTAGTGGGAGGGACAACCTGCACAATTTATTCGATCTGAGAACATTAGAAGTGTGTGGGACATTTAGAGCCAGCGGGAACAGAGTGGCATCGAACTGGAGCAGATCGTGTATCAGTGCCGACGAGAACTGCATTGCGGCTGGGTCAGCTGACGGATCGGTCCACATATGGTCGAGGGTGAAGGACAACGGTCTGAGCATTTTGGAAGGGCATTCGTCGCCGGCCGTGTCATGCTCGTGGAGTGGGCTGGGAAAAGCTTTGGCTTCTGCTGATAAGAATGGGAATTTATGCATATGGTGTTGATTGTTTGATCGATTGGCTGATAGATCTTGTGAATTGTTTAGGAGTGAAACTATGTTTCCTAATTTGTTTGTTTGTGATTACATAATTACTTTTTTTTATTTTTTTAAAAAAAGAATTCATTCAACTGCATGTTTTAATGGATCTTAAGGATCGATGCATGAAATCCAATCTTGGTTTGGTTCATGGAACAAGAGCTGAATTGATGAGGAATAGAATAGCAATATTTATTTCTTCAGTTGTTCAAGAAACCCTAAATGATAAATAAAGAAGTCACAATTGGCTTGTTTGGTTTAGTTAGATTCGTTCATTCAGCATCATCAACTTATATGATCGATTCCGATCACTACAATTAGTTTAACTTAACTTGTTTGATCTAGTCAGCTTGATCGACTCTTACTTTCCACTGAATTCGATTGATCTTTGATTCTCCGACCGGACCGGCAATCCGGTTCGGCTCAATTCGACCAACTCACACTGATCGGCTAGCAACGTGTAAACCGTGGTCCGCGAGGTGGGCGTGGGACCAAACGGGACGAGCCTCCCTCCCCCACCCAAAGACCTCAAGGGGCGTCCTAATGATCGGGGTCAGTCCACGCCGGCCCCACGCTCCCATCATAACATATACATATCCCTCTTCCTTGAGTGGGTCCCTTCGCCTACTCACACTGAGCCCCCGTTCCCCTTACTCCTTCCTTTGTGCACCAGAAGCTAGGGACCACCAGTAGCCGAGTCAGATGAAGGGTGGTATGCTGCGGACGGAGGTGTCTGTTCAGTTACGTTTCCGCCACTCTGCCTCTTCTCTCTTTCTTTGTGGTTTTCCCCCCACAGTAGTCCCTACGCCCCTCCACTCCTCCCCTACCTTATACCCCCTCTATGTGTCCCCTGACACAATTAATTCGAATAAGGATGTTATTATTAATAGAATTGAGATCGATTCTCAAGGAGTGTTATTCTAGAAGTGAATAATGAGGATGATTAGCATCAAAGTTTTCGAAGTCAGATCGATAATTAGATTCCCGAGACTATCTTGGGAGAATAGCAGAAAACTTTCGAGGTCAAACAGGGAATCAGACTCTCGAGTTTGTCTCGGGAGAACAAATGAAAGCTCCGATGTCAATTTGGGGGATGATACTCCGAGATTAATACGGGAGAGTGGAGTCCAAAGATCAATATAAGGATTAGAAAGTCCGACTTCAAGTATCTATTCCTCCTTCCAGAATAGAAAAGTCATCAGATAATTATTGATCGCAACGCACAATAATTAAGATTTTAATGATCGCAGTGACCGTTACCAAAATAGAGAATATCTATCAAGCAACCGACGATTAAGGAATGTGGAGGAAAATGTGGAGACATGTGTGATAAAGATCTCAGGTATATAAGATGTCTCGACATCCAGATAAAGGGGATAAATTTTTCAAAATTATAGTAATTCGATTCCTCGTTGTCCTCGGAAAGAGAGAGTTCTAACTTGGGCATCGGAGAGGACTCCACCGAAAACTCTTCCGGTGTATTCCCTTTAACGCTCGTGTTAATCTCGTAGGGCGTGAGCATCCTCTCCCTGTCATCGTTGTCAACTTGTCGTGGGTTACGCTTTGGTGATTAGTCATCCTGTCGTTTACTTCCGAAACAAGTATGATATATATATATGCTTTGTTAATTCTCTCAATCTCTCTTTATATATGTTATTGTCGATGATGAAGTTGTCATAATTTATCTTCCTTTTAGACAGTAAGGGGAAGGTATTTCACCTTTTGCTGTCATATATAGGATAGTCATAATTTTCAATTAGTTTGGGTCACGTATGGTTTTCAATCAATTTGTTGCTGTTAAATTCGGCGACACAAAACCTGGATCAGAAAATTTTTCGGTGATTTACCAGAGATGTTTAGGGTTTTCGAAACCTAAACTAAGGGTCTAGGCTGGCAGGTTGGAAGTTTGGAGGGGTTATACACTTAAAAGTCTTAAAATTAAGGGCTAAATCTTGATAGATTAAAGGTTGGAGGGTTTAAGGGTTTAAAATCCTAGACCTAAGGGCTTATTTGGGATTAACCATGAGGAGGGCTAATGTGAAAAAGGGGCAGCCCTAAATTCCCCCTCCCCAACTATTCTTCTCTGCCCGAAGCCAAACAAAATCACCGAACGCCGCAACTCCTCTTCCCTTCACTCGCGATCGAAGCAGCCGAGCGCTCGATCCCTTCTTCATCTTTTCTTCTTCCGTTCCTTCGCGAACCCTAGCCGCAACCATTCTCAACTCTACCTCACTTCTTCGCTCGTAGCCCAGAGGAAGTCGAACTTTCCTCCTCTCTCGGTGTCGTGAACCCTAGCCCACAGTCGACGATTATGGACGGGAGGCACTCCGACGAGGCCCTAGCTCCCATCAACGGTGGTGAGGGTCATCGATGCCCTATTCAGAGCTGAGCGTGTTTCCCCATCGCAGCTATTTTGGACAGCAGATCTCAGGTAAGGTTTTGCCTTGTTCCGTGTAGCTTGGGATTGAATTGATGATGGAGATTGGCTGGAATAGTAAGGTTTTTATTCGGATTTGGGTTTCCCTTGGTGATTGTTAGCTTTCTTAATTCTGTTGATTTATGCGTGGATTGGTTGGTTGTAGGTATGAATTTTGCTGTGGTGTTTTTGGATTGAGAATTTAATCAGGTTTTTGATGTTGATTGTGGTGTGTTCTTACCGTGAGGTGGGTTGTATCTTAGATTTGTGATTTTGGAGTCTGATTTCGAACTGCTACTATTTGGATTGAATTTGACCTAATGCTTGATCTTGGAGTTTAGTTTTTGATTAGCATGCTGTGTTGTTGTGAGTTGAATTTTTAACCCTGCCACCGTAGGATGGTGGTGCTTGAGATCATGCTGTGAGCTCCATTTGAAGATGAAACCTTTTGTTTTGGATGGCTTGAAGAGTGAACGGGTTTAGCTCTCATCTTTAGATCTTATGATGATTTATGGTGTGATATCATGTGAATTAGATTAAGATTATAAATGTTGCATTTGATATTGCTATGTCCTTGATGTAAGTTTCAATTAAAGAGTTATTGAACTGATGCCCTGTTGGATCAGTTGGAATAGGCGAGGTAGTTTTGTGAGCCGAGTTTCATTTGGATTGTGAAGTTACACCTAAATGGAGGGTGCCGTGTATACTTTGAGTTTTGGATACCTATTCTAGCATGATCATGAGATTGGTTAAGGGTTGCTAAGGATTATATTCCACTGTGATGGAAAGGTGATGACTTGGGTTAAGCTTGGGGTTAAACATAAAATGAATTGAGTTGGACTCAGAACTAATCACTGATTACAGTTAATTAGTGATCATTACTTTAGAATAGTTTTATTAGGGGTATAGTTATTTGTGGTTAGTTATCATTTGTTATGATAGCTAAAACTATATCCTTTGATACAGGACCCTGATTGCTCTCAGATTTCTAGACGGGAGGTTCTCATTTGATACGAGATTCTTCCATTGGAGGCGGGTACCCTTTGACTTATCTTTTAGATATTGTCACATTGCTATGCATTATCTGTTATAGATAGCAGTAAGTTTATACGCTATCCCTGAGTTAGTATACTTGTTCTGGATACTTGTTAGTTATCCCTGAGTTATTATGCATGTTTTGGATACTTGATAGTTATCCCTGGGTTATTATGCCTGTCCTGGATACTTGTTAGTTATCCCTGAGTTATTGTACCTGTTCTGGATACTTGATAGTTATCCCTGGGTTATTATGCCTGTCCTGGATACTTGTTAGTTATCCCTGAGTTATTGTACCTGTTCTGGATACTTGTTAGTTATCCCTGAGTTATTATACCTGTTCTGGATACTTGTTAGTTATCCCTGAGTTATTATACCTGTTCTGGATACTTGTTAGTTATCCCTGAGTTATTATGCTTGTTCTGGATACTTGTTAGTTATCCCTGGGTTATTATGCCTGTCCTGGATACTTGTTAGTTATCCCTGAGTTATTGTACCTGTTCTGGATACTTGATAGTTATCCCTGGGTTATTATGCCTGTCCTGGATACTTGTTAGTTATCCCTGAGTTATTGTACCTGTTCTGGATACTTGTTAGTTATCCCTGAGTTATTATACCTGTTCTGGATACTTGTTAGTTATCCCTGAGTTATTATACCTGTTCTGGATACTTGTTAGTTATCCCTGAGTTATTATGCCTGTTCTGGATACTTGTTAGTTATCCCTGAGTTATT
The DNA here is from genome assembly GCA_024364735.1 of Boesenbergia rotunda. Taxonomy (NCBI): domain Eukaryota; kingdom Viridiplantae; phylum Streptophyta; class Magnoliopsida; order Zingiberales; family Zingiberaceae; genus Boesenbergia; species Boesenbergia rotunda. The sequence continues at coordinate 309,255 of JAGFNQ010003999.1, read as the reverse complement.
ATGCCTGTTCTGGATACTTATTGGTTATCCTTGAGTTATTATGTATGTGTATCCATCATACACCATCTTTGCACTGTTGCATGCCGGCGATCAGCGACTCCCTTGTGGTTGAGCCTAATCGTCTTCCGGCACATGATATGCACACACGGCCACTCATGGGTTAGTGGATACCGCTGGGTGTGTGCATTTGCTCTGTAGTGCTCCGCTCGTCCGCTCAGGGGTAGTGGTTTCGGAGCGTGGTAGCAAGCAGGGATCCCTTCTCTACCCATAGACCAGAGAAGATGAGAGAGATATCTCCCCCATATGTACATGGGGCGGAGCGATAGCTCCACCAGCATCCTGTCCTCTCGGTCACTCAGGAGCAGTGATGGCAGAGTACGGACAGTGTCACAGCTCTACCCACTCGGCCGACACAGTATCGCCTGTCTCGGTGGCTTGACTGGAGTTAGGGGGTGACCATGGCATTGCACCATGTGCATATTTTGCATCGTGCATTGTTTGCTGCACTTGATTCTTGCACTTGTTTGACATGCATATTCTGGAGACTTGTTATTTGAGATTATATGACTAATGATGTTTCCATGGTACTCATTGTCTTCTTTTCAGGTTAGCTGGATTCTGGTATGTATCTACCTCAGTATTTCCAGTACTAGTTTTTCCATATTGTTGATATGAGACTGTATTAGCGTAGATGCTTATTGTTGTTATAACATACTATGCATATCTGCTGGGTATTCGCTGAGTTATGGACTCATCCCGTTGCCATATATGTTTTTATTTCAGGTTGAAATACTTGGAGTCGCCAGAAGAGCCCAGCAGCCAGTCCCTACCCATCGCGACATGTTTGGTGTTGTACTTGTAGTGTATTTGTTTTATTTCTTTTAGCGATATGTATATGTCGTATGTGTCGTGAGCCCTAAGGGGTTGTTGTATTTGTTGTTTCGTCATAAGTCGGACCGGTCCGCAGTCAGGTATGATTTACTTTGTGTTATGGTTAGATTATGTCTGGATTTTGAGGCCTGAGGCCAAATATATATTGCGTGGGTTGTTATATAGATTGTATGTATGTGTAAATTGTCCGCCGGACAGGGGAGGTGCTGTCCGATTTTATATTGGATCAGCGGCTCCTGGGTCTCGGGGCGTGACAATTTATTTTGGTATCAGAGCTCAGGTTGCGAGATACCTCGGGTATTTGCAGATTTTTCGGTGTTTCTCTGATACCAATTTATTTTGGTATCAGAGCTCAGGTTGCGAGATACCTCGGGTATTTGCAGATTTTTCGGTGTTTCTCTGATACCAATTTATTTTGGTATCAGAGCTCAGGTTGCGAGATACCTCGGGTATTTACGGATTTTTTCGATGTCTATCTGATACCAATTTATTTTGGTATCAGAGCGAGGTAGTCGGATACCTTCGGGACTTGTGGATTTACGGTGTCTACTTGTTTTACGAGTCTTGTCGGATTTGTTCGGAGTGTTTTTCTCGATGTGGTTGTCTGGGACTTGGCGATGGGACTTCTTCAGGCGACAGGTATTTCTCCTGATCTTTTGGATCCCTTATCCTATTTAGGTATTGGTTAGAAAATTCTCACATGTTATTGGACCATGTTACTATACCTGTATATTTAGGTATGATTTAGAAATTCTCACAGGTTATTGGATCATGTTTCTATACCTGTATATCTAGGTATGATTTAGAAATTATCTCGTGTTATCGGATTATGCTACCATTCCTGTATATTTAGGTATGGTTGTAGTTCACAGTACTGGTCATCTACCATTCATGTTAGAAATTCTTTTATGTTATTGGATCATGTTATGTTCCTTACCTGTCTAGGAAGTACCTTCCTAATTTGTAGTCTATGACTTAAAGAATCAGTTTATGATGGTCAGGATCGACTAGAGGAATTTTCGGACTTGTCCATGTGGAAAATATTATGATACCGACATACGGGTTGGAAGACAATCTTCAACAAGATATTGGAGGTTAGTAGCTTTATTATTCATAGTACTTGTACTAGCTACTATCGGCTATGAGGACTAGGGAACTGTAATTTTTTAGTTTGGTGTGGAACTGCGTATATCTGGACAGATAAGCTAGATGTCATGTTTTGAGTACATGATCTGCATTGATGAATAGGGTAGCAGTAGCTACATATTATTATGATTAGTAGAGGATTGATACAATCTGTTCCTTGGGGACTTTGACCAGGGATCACTTGTACTTGGTAGTTAACCTAGAAGGTACATGTTGATGATGATTTGGGCTAGTATAGAAAATGTGAAGCTAGTTGCTTGACACTTATGGGTTACCGCTTGTACTTGGTTGAATAACTAAAAAGGTATTACGGACTTATGATTTGCGTGGAGGCAAATCACTTATAAACTAGCCACCTTTGTTAGATATATCGGACGACCCGTGGGGAAATAAAGGAATTATTTATGAGTATGTTTAGATACTCTAGAGGTAGCATGTCTTATCTTCTTGTATGGAGTGGACCTCATAGGGTTTGACCATGGAGTGGAGGAATTGGACTGTACTGGATTACGAGTCGCGGTCGGTGAACTGTAGTTGTTACGCTACCTATGAGGGATTTGACTCATAGATTGGGTATATAGGTTGGATCATCTCGATGGACATCGGGATATATGACCCGTTAGGGTGCGGAGAATGTGAAGTTAGCTGTATCTTACCTTCGGGAGATATTGGACATTAATCAGGAGGTCAAAGATGTCCACTGAATTTCGGTTATTATACCCCCATTGTGGATTATTAGTTCACCGGATGATAAGGTTGTTATCACTGTAGACTTTCTCGTTGGTGTTGAAGGTGGATGAGATGGACGAATCTTTATGATGTGTTGTGTTTGAGGATTCTATTAGTGGACAGGGACCCACCAGATTGTAGCTTTTGATGGATCATTGGGTGGATAAATGATCCTTTGGTGGTTGATTGCTTAGGAAATTTGTTATTGATAGCAGCATATGGTACGATATGTTGGCACAATCTCTAAATTATATGTTATCTTCTGACAGTTTATTGAAGGATATATATAAATATATGTGCCTTGTGATCATTTGGAGGATGTTATTGACTTGGGGATACTTGGGTGATACCCATGGATTTGACGTTTTATGGTTAAGGATCGAAGTATAGGTAGGGCACCAGTGATCTTAGGATTGTGTGCCCTGAATATGTGTGCTGACTGAATGGAGGTTCGGGTGTACCTGGTTATCGAATGATAACCTCTTGATTGATAACTCCATATGCTTATAGCAGTGTGACCTTAGGGTATCAGACAAGTGGTTACTCATGATGAGTACAGACATGTTTAGCTGTTAATGTGTGCCGTATGAGGAATGAGAAAATTTGGGGACCAAATTTTTGTTAGTGGGGAAGAATGTTAAATTCGGCGACACAAAACCTGGATCAGAAAATTTTTCGGTGATTTACCAGAGATGTTTAGGGTTTTCGAAACCTAAACTAAGGGTCTAGGCTGGCAGGTTGGAAGTTTGGAGGGGTTATACACTTAAAAGTCTTAAAATTAAGGGCTAAATCTTGATAGATTAAAGGTTGGAGGGTTTAAGGGTTTAAAATCCTAGACCTAAGGGCTTATTTGGGATTAACCATGAGGAGGGCTAATGTGAAAAAGGGGCAGCCCTAAATTCCTCCTCCCCAACTATTCTTCTCTGCCCGAAGCCAAACAAAATCACCGAACGCCGCAACTCCTCTTCCCTTCACTCGCGATCGAAGCAGCCGAGCGCTCGATCCCTTCTTCATCTTTTCTTCTTCCGTTCCTTCGCGAACCCTAGCCGCAGCCATTCTCAACTCTACCTCACTTCTTCGCTCGTAGCCCAGAGGAAGTCGAACTTTCCTCCTCTCTCGGTGTCGTGAACCCTAGCCCACAGTCGACGATTATGGACGGGAGGCACTCCGACGAGGCCCTAGCTCCCATCAACGGTGGTGAGGGTCATCGATGCCCTATTCAGAGCTGAGCGTGTTTCCCCATCGCAGCTATTTTGGACAGCAGATCTCAGGTAAGGTTTTGCCTTGTTCCGTGTAGCTTGGGATTGAATTGATGATGGAGATTGGCTGGAATAGTAAGGTTTTTATTCGGATTTGGGTTTCCCTTGGTGATTGTTAGCTTTCTTAATTCTGTTGATTTATGCGTGGATTGGTTGGTTGTAGGTATGAATTTTGCTGTGGTGTTTTTGGATTGAGAATTTAATCAGGTTTTTGATGTTGATTGTGGTGTGTTCTTACCGTGAGGTGGGTTGTATCTTAGATTTGTGATTTTGGAGTCTGATTTCGAACTGCTACTATTTGGATTGAATTTGACCTAATGCTTGATCTTGGAGTTTAGTTTTTGATTAGCATGCTGTGTTGTTGTGAGTTGAATTTTTAACCCTGCTACCGTAGGATGGTGGTGCTTGAGATCATGCTGTGAGCTCCATTTGAAGATGAAACCTTTTGTTTTGGATGGCTTGAAGAGTGAACGGGTTTAGCTCTCATCTTTAGATCTTATGATGATTTATGGTGTGATATCATGTGAATTAGATTAAGATTATAAATGTTGCATTTGATATTGCTATGTCCTTGATGTAAGTTTCAATTAAAGAGTTATTGAACTGATGCCCTGTTGGATCAGTTGGAATAGGCGAGGTAGTTTTGTGAGCCGAGTTTCATTTGGATTGTGAAGTTACACCTAAATGGAGGTTGCCGTGTATACTTTGAGTTTTGGATACCTATTCTAGCATGATCATGAGATTGGTTAAGGGTTGCTAAGGATTATATTCCACTGTGATGGAAAGGTGATGACTTGGGTTAAGCTTGGGGTTAAACATAAAATGAATTGAGTTGGACTCAGAACTAATCACTGATTACAGTTAATTAGTGATCATTACTTTAGAATAGTTTTATTAGGGGTATAGTTATTTGTGGTTAGTTATCATTTGTTATGATAGCTAAAACTATATCCTTTGATACAGGACCCTGATTGCTCTCAGATTTCTAGACGGGAGGTTCTCATTTGATACGAGATTCTTCCATTGGAGGCGGGTACCCTTTGACTTATCTTTTAGATATTGTCATATTGCTATGCATTGTCTGTTATAGATAGCAGTAAGTTTATACGCTATCCTGAGTTATTATGCCTATTATGGATACTTGTTAGCTACCCCTGAGTTATTATTCATATTCTGGATACTTATTAGTTATCCCTGAGTTATTATTCATGTCTTGGGTACTTATTAGTTATCCCTGAGTTATTATTCATGTTCTGGATACATGTTAGTTATCCCTGAGTTATTATGCCTGTTCTGGATACATGTTAGTTATCCCTGAGTTATTATGCATGTTCTGGATACTTGTTAGTTATCCCTGAGTTATTATGCATGTTCTGGATACTTGTTAGTTATCCCTGAGTTATTATGCCTGTCCTGGATACTTGTTAGTTATCCCTGAGTAATTATGCCTGTTCTGGATACTTGTTAGCTATCCCTGAGTTATTATGCATGTTCTGGATACATGTTAGTTATCCCTGAGTTATTATGCCTGTTCTGGATACATGTTAGTTATCCCTGAGTTATTATGACTGTCCTGGATACTTGTTAGTTATCCCTGAGATATTATGTATGTGTATCTATCATACACCATCTTTGCACTGTTGCATGCCGGCGATCAGCGACTCCCTTGTGGTTGAGCCTAATCGTTTTCCGGTACATGATATGCACGCACGGACACTCATGGGTTAGTGGATACCGTAGATGTGTGCATTTGCTCTGTATTGCTCCGTTCGGCCACTATGAGGAGAGTGAGCGCGGGCGTGGTAGCAGCCAGGGGTCCCTTCTCGTACTGAGCCACGAGGAGATGAGAGCGGAGCTCCCTCATATATACATGGGGTAGAGGGGTGGTCCCTCGCCAGCATCCTGTCCACCCGGTCACTCAGGAGCAGTGATGACAGAGTGCGTACAGTTGTCAGAGCCCTACCCGTTCAGACGTCCCTATGACAGGTGTACGATGATCTGTCTGGTGTCAGGGGTGACACATGTCATTGCACCATGTGCATACTTTACATCGTGCATTGTTTGTTGCACTTATTTGCTGCACTTGTTTGACATCGCATATACTGGAGACTTGTTATTTGAGATTATATGTCTAATGATATTCCCTTGGTACGGATTATCCTCTTTTCAGGTTAGCTGGATTCTGGTATGTATCTACCTCAGTATTTCCAGTATTAGTTTTTCCATATTGTTGATATGAGACTGTATTAACGTAGATGCTTATTGTTGTCATAACATACTATGCATATCTGCTGGGTATTCGCTGAGTTATGGACTCACCCCGTTGCCATATATTTTTATTTCAGGTTGAGATACTTGGAGTCGCCAGAAGAGCCCAGCAGCCAGTCCCTACCCATCGCGACGATAAAGTTTGCTTCGTACTTAGTAGTGTCTATGTTTCATATTCAGTTATTGGATTTGTGTATGTCTTGTGTGGGTTGTAGTGTGCCCTAAGGGGTTTATGTATTGGTTGATTTGTCGTAAGTCGGACCGGTCCGCAGTCAGGTATGTTTTACTCAGTTGTTTTGTGCTTTTATATTGTGTCTATCTATATTTTGAGGCCTGAGGCCAATTAAACTGCGTGGTCGTGTTCTGTGTATGTGTAAATTGTCCGCCGGACAGGGGAGGTGCTGTCCGATTTTCTATTGGATCAGCGGCTCCTGGGTCTCGGGGCGTGACAGATCTAAAAGACGACTCTTTGGACCGATTAGCGGAGTTGTACTACCGAGAGATTGTCAGGCTGCATGGTGTTCCACTAAGCATGATCTCATACAGAGATCCACGGTTCACGTCGCGGTTCTAGCAAAGTCTGCAGCAGGCCATGGACACTCAGCTTCGTTTCAGTACAGTGTTCCATCCGCAGACAAATGGACAGTTAGAGTGGACCATTCATACTTTGGAGGACTTATTGAGGTATTGTGTTATAGATTTTGGAGGCAGTTGGGAGGACCATCTGTATTTAGTTGAGTTCGCTTACAACAACAGCTATCATTCGGCTATTCAGATGGCGTTGTTTGAGGTATTGTATGGTAGGGCTTGTCGGACACCCACCCTCTGGGAGGATGTTGGGGAATCTCAGTTGCTAGGACCTCAGAGAGCTCAGTATGAGGCTGAGTTGGTTCGCACCATCAGACGGAGGATGTCCGAGGCGCAGGATCGTCAGAAAAGTTATGCTAATAGGAGACGGAGACCGTTGGAGTTCTCGGTGAGTGATCATGTGTTTTTGCGAGTTTCTCCCACAAAAGGGGTGAAGAGGTTTGGCCTCCAAGGTAAGTTAGCTCCGCGATACATAAGCCCTTTTCATATTCTGGAGAGGATTGGAGCAGTAGCTTACCGTCTGGCGTTACCACCGTCTCTTGCCGGAGTTCATGATGTATTCCATGTTTCCATGTTGAGGAAATATGTGTCAGACCCATCCCATATTTTGTCGGATATATCAGTTCCAGTTCAGCCTGACGCGACTTACGAGGAGATGCATGTACGGATTCTGGACCACCAAGAGCGTCAATTACGGAACAAGACAATCTGGCTGGTCAAAGTTGGATGTCAGCACCACTTTGATGAGGAAGCTACCTAGAAGCTCAAAGATACGATCAGAGCACGCTATCCTCATTTGTTTACCTGATGTGTGTATTGTATGATTTCATTCAATACTATTACTGTTTGTTAGTTAATAGTATCTGTTGCGGTTTAGTTACGAAATTTGGGGACCAAATTTTTATTAGTGGAGGAGAATGTTAGATATTGAAAAATAGGAGAGCTAAGTTGCAAATGTTACATTAAATCAAAAAACCTAACTTTTCCTCTTCTCTCTCGTTTTCTTTTTGCTTCCCTCGACGCCGTAGCGGTTTCCCCGAGCATGCACTTCCTCCGCAGCGCCCCTATTTTTTTCTTCTTCCTCTCCTTCTTCTTCATTCCCTCGACGGTTCCGAAGACATTTGCTCTTGGATCCATCACCGGCACGGGCTCGAGCGACTGCGATTCTTCACGTTGAGCCACAAACAGGTAAGGTTTGGTATGCCGTGACTTTTGCTCTCCTTGTGTTTAGTTGTTGCCGAAGGCAACAGAAGAAAAAAAATAATGAATGTGATGAGAGGTTGCCGACGGCAACATGGAAGATGTCGGCAACAAGAGAAGAAAAAAAAAGGAAAGTAAAGTGGTTGCCGACGGCAACCTGAGAGAGAGAAAATAAATAAAATAATTATATATGGTTGTAAAGGTATAAGCGTGTGTTATTGTTGGGTATTGAATCGATTACTTGGATTAGGTTTGGGCTAAGTCTAACATGAATCTAATCTTGTAATCCTGGTAACTTGGAATAATTCGAATTAAATATTTAATTATGGTTATGATTAATTAAATGTAATAGGATAATTAGGATGCCCTAATTAATTATGATAGTTCGTTTAGCTAAGTATCATATTATAATAGCTAAACTTATGTTGTATTACAGGACCCTGATTGGATACAGATTGGCTGGACGAGTGGTTCTTTCCAGTATTACATACGTTATTTACGAGGCGGGTACCTTCTGACTTATCTCTGTAGATATTTCAGATTTCTATGTATGGTTTCCTGTATGGATAGTAGTAGGATTTACCTTTATCTGCCTCTTGGTTATCCTACTTGGCACTTATTACTTGACCTTTGACATGCTCGAATTTATTTTTCATACAGTCTCTATTTTTGATATTCTGATTCTAGATAGTACACATGTTTGTCAATACCTGGCATTTTTTCATGCCTAATAGGTATTGGTATATCATGATTTATGATTCAGACTAACGCATGTCATTTGAGGTTATTTGATGGGTGTGAGCATCAAGCACCATCTTTGCATTATTGCATAACTGGCGATCTCTGAGCTCTCTTAGTTGAGACAGATCGTCAGTCATATCAGGATCTGCACACACTGCTACTCATGGGTTAGTGGTAATATCAGAAGGGTGTGTACAGTTACCCTGCGAAGGCTTCGCTCGGCCGCTCACAGGTAGTGGTTCCGCAGCATGGTAGCAGTTAGGGATTCCTCCACGTTCCCGTGATACGAGGAGATGAGTGCGGTGCTCCCTCATATGATTTGAGGTAGGACGGGTGTGACCTCTGCCAACATCCAGTCCACTCGATCACTCAGGAGCAGTGACGGCAGAGTGTGTACAATTGTCATAGCCCTACCCACTCGACCTCACCCATGACCGGTGACGGTGGCTGACTGGCGTCAGGGGTGACCATGTCATTGCATCATGTGCACGATTGCATAATTTGCATTATTTGTGTTTGATGCACTTGTTTGAGCTATGCTTGCTGCATTTGGATGACATATGCATACATGAGGGATTTACTTTGTTTATGGTCTGGCGACCATTCAGGTTCAGAGACTTATGACCTACACACCCCAGGGGGTAGGTATGGATATGTGTATTTGCATGTAATGTACCGATCATGTATCCTGATATTTCTTTTGAGACTGTATCAGTTTGTTTCTATACTGTTATTGTATAACCTTTTTACCGCCATACATATCTATCTGTTTATATACCCGCGGAGTCCCCTTGGACTCATAATTGTTTGTTTGTTTTTGTTTTTTTTCAGGTTGATGCCACCAGGAGAGCCCAGTAGCCAGTCCCGGTGATAGTGTAGTTGCTTTATTTAGTCTATATTTTATTTTGGTTAGGGTTAGAATGTATTTCTCGTTTTATATATGTTGGTAGGCGTGTCTCCAGGATGTTGGGGTAGGCCATGGCCTGATCGGTTACCGTGACCGATCAACCGTGGTCGCGCACGCGGTCCGCATGAGAGCAAATTCGTGTGTGTGTCTATATATATATATATATATATGCATGCTACGTACGTACCTTCTGGTGCGGACTCGTGAGGACTAAGTATTTATTTTTTGTTTAGCTTGGGATTATGCCATTTAAGATTTTGCCTTTAGGTTTTAGTGGTTGTGTTATAGTATTAAATATAAAAAAGATTCAAATAAAAAACTGGTTAATGTTTGTATAAAGTTTACGCGATAAGATCTTTAGTGTGTGTCTATATATATATATATATATATATATATATATATATACCTAATAACAGTGGCACAATTAGAGGGGTGAGATAATCCATAGGGCTTCCGTATCCATTGGAAATAGACCCCCAAAGTTATCTATGATAACTCCCACGAATCATCTTTTCCAACACATGGGGCGATCAGTTCACCTACCATGATTACATGTATGTAATGTGTATGTCTCCATAGGGAAGACTGATGGCTAGCACATGAAATATTACCATCATAAAGTCTGGGGTCAAATCCTAGCGAAGCTAGGTGCCTACCTCCCTTATGCGCTAGTCACTGTCTGGGCTAGTAGCCCTCGTGATTTGTCTCCTCCGTGTTAGCCCTAGGAAGGGTTGGCGGGGGTGCTAGGAGCGAGCGAATTATCTTTTACCACCATATATGTAATGTGTATGATTTGAATGATGGTTAGGGATTAAGTTATAGCATCACCAATTAAATTTTCTATTGTGTCATTTTAAAAATTTTAAATCATTTCATTGTTGGTAGGTAGAGCAGTGAGAAAATGAACATGAGTAAGATTAACCCTTTTATCATACATCAAAATCTAAATTTGATTGTTAGTATAAACTACACCAATAAATTTTATCTATCATGTTGAGACAAATCAATATAGAAGATGAATATATATTTTATTTATGGATCCTCTTAAGATTTACTATGGATAGTACGCGTAGCTTGAGAAAAAATTTAAACAAAGAATTGAAAATAAATCGTCTCTCTCCTCATCCGTTTTTATAATGATAGAAGATTATTGTAATTAATGAAGTTCTGTATTATTATTGCTAATCTAATAGAAGAAAATAATAGTGAAAAAAGGAATAATATTTTTTAATAAATAAATTAAAAATATAAACACCTTCATTAATCCCAAGAGAAAATAATAATTTTATTTATATTTTCCTTCTTAAAAGTAAAAATATTTTATCATCAATTCATTCTCAACATACAATCCGTTTAAGCTTGAACTTATTTTCAATTCTACTAAATTTGCGTGCATCTAAGATCTTAAGCTTACTCATCTAACTAACACTTAATATTTTTCTTTGATAGAAGTGCTCCGCCTGTGTTGTGGTGTAACATATATGCGACGCTTGAAAATCCCAACAACAAACTACTATGATGGGCTCCACATAAAAATTAATTTAATATCAATATGGGCCAATGACCCACGTATCATATATTAAATTGATAAGAATAGATACTATACTTGATCTTAGCCAAAAGGTTGAGAAATGTATAAGTTGCTTTAGCTATCTTTGTTCATTTTTATAATTGCTCTGTGTTATATTTGAGAGGTGTCCTAAGACAATCGTCTTATGAAAAATATATATACTATTTATTGGATAAATAGATATTCACTATTTGAGTGCACATTCTCTATGAGTATGATTAGATCTTAAATATTAGGACATGTTGAGAGCTAGAGGGGAGTGATTAGCTTCGATCTTTGCTCTTGTAAATTTGTTGCAACGAAAAACTTAAGTAATCCTAATACCTTCTTCTTTACTTGGTATTCATTTCCTTGAGATGACTAATCCAAGGATCCACTCTTTCTTACTCTCACATCCTCTAAGAATGATCTCCTTCTTGGAGGCGGAGAAGCCTCGTACAAGCCCACAAGAAGAAACACGACAAGAGCAAGCAAATACAAATAAAATCTGACAAGATTTACAATAATGACTTCTTTTGCTTTTCTTGATTTCTTCTAGCATGGAATCACCTCTAGATCCTTGGAAATGCAGTGACACTATGCTCCAAGAATTCACAAGAAATGGCGATGGAAAGAGAGGAAGAACTGTCATTTCAACCTGCGTGAAAACCTTATATACCCACGACTTAGGGTTCCTCAATAAATTACCAATTGATTACCATGTCAGACCTAGCCGTTCAACGACTATTTTCCTAGACTTAATCAATTATCTAATTGATTAAGAAGGTATGACTCGATTGCCCAATCGATTCAACATCTTTTTGTACTTTCGCGCAACATAGCCACCAATCGACCACCTGATCGATTGGTCAGCCATTAATAGATCACCCAATCAAAAGAGAGATTATATTCTCGCGATAAAAGTCCACCAATCAATCGCCTGATCAATTGATGTTGCTCTTAATTAATCATCCAATCGATTTTGGGTCATTCTGTTTCTCACAAGAAACAATACTCCAATTGATCACCTGATCGATTAGATTGGGTCAATCGATTACCTAATTGATTGCCTATGCCCTAATTTACCTAAACTAAGTCTAGGGTTCCCTTGCCCAATCTTGGTCAACCATGACCTGTTAGGACTTTTCGTTGTCTAGTTCCCAACTTGGATTTCTCTCGTGCCAAGTCTTTATCTCTCAGCTAGCCCACCTTGGACTTCACCTAGTTCCCAATTAGGTCTGCCTAGTCCAACTAGGGCTTTCTTTTGCCTAACTGCAGTTAGGTCTAATCTCTTAGTAGACTTCCACCTTGCCAAAGTGCAATTCTCTTAGATCCACTTGGACTTCACTTAGTTCCCAACTAAGTTTGCCTGATCCCACTAGGACTTCACCAGTCAAGTCTCTAATCAACCTTGACCCACTTGACTTATTACACACATCTTGTCAAACATCAAAACTTAAACTCAAGTCCACTCGAGCTCAGTCAAACTGGTCAACCATAACTCGAGGACAATTGCACCAACAATAACCTCATTTACTAAACGTCCACAATATGATTCATAGCATGAGAGAGATCGTGATTAGATCACGACTAGTGAGCATCTTTACACGTTTAATTATGAATATATTAAAATCTTTCCTAGTTGATAAATTGATGTATTTGGACATCATCAATCCTGTAAGACTAACACAGGTTATACTCTTTGGTCTAACCAAATAGTTGTTCTTCACTAGATGTAAACATTGGGATATTGAGAGATAACGTGGATATTAGTTATGGTAACTAGTTCATTTGAGTATAAGTTTGAGTTTTAGTTATAAGACTTCATATAATTCTCTACATATATTGATATGTTAATGAAAATCTCATTGCAGCTCAAGTGTAAATTTCCTTTGACTTCAGGTATTCAAGTCACTTTGGTCATAGAGAGTCATACTTTAGCATCCTAAACAAGCATCTCCTTAGAGGTGTAACCCCCTGGATAATTGGGTATAAGTCAAAGTATTCGAAAGTGTTTGTATAGACCATAGAGGATTCACCGCTCCTTGCGAGGGGATATATGCCCTATGAGCACTCGTTAGAATTGTTACTCAAAGTAATTTGGCCTAAACATCACATGTCAAGAGTGTTGGTACAATCAACCCAAGTTTGATCAGATAGATCATGGATTTTGATGTGTGTGTCAATATGATTAAGTTGAATTTTTATATTGGTTTAATGTGTGTTTGAGTTATGTTGGACTTGGTGAAACACACATATGGAAGATCTCATCCTAGTGCTCGAATCCTTGAGTCGGTGAAGGATAGCGCATCCGAGAGACCAACGGAGTGGAGCTGAGGGCAGCAGACTTTAAGGCATACGCGAAGGATGGCATCGGGACAAGCTAAAGGCTTGGATGCATCGAGGGACGAGAGTTGAAGGAAGAGAGCTTCAAAGGGCGACTCTAGAGAGGATGAGTGTGAGAGTGTAACAGGAACAACCGATTGGTAGGGACACCATTCGACTGATCCTTCTGTAAGGTTCGAATAGCAATATCAGTTGACTAGTCTGGATGCCAGTCGACTGGTATGTTCGAAATTTAGTCGTTGGTTACGTACCAGTCGATTGGGCTTGATAGTAGTCGATTGGTATCGAGGTTAAGCTATTTTGTTAACAGCTCTCTTTTCTATTTAAAGGGAGACTTTGAGACTTGAGAAAGGTTAACTCTTTAGAGAGAAACATTCTTGATTAAGTGCTTAAGCTCTCAAAGCTCAACTCTTCTTCCTAACCCTAACTCTCAATCTTGTAAAGGGGAAGAGTGTATTGTGAGAGGTTGTTCTCCACCGAGAAGGAGAAAGCACTAGTTAGAGATTACCGGAGATTAATTCACTGAAGGATTAATGGTTCGTCCACCTCAAGAACATGCCATCGAGTAGGAGCAAGCAATCTCTGAACCACGTAAAAGGTTAAGTGGTATCATTGCTTTCAATTATTTAGTTTGTATTTCCGCTTACGCACTATCCTTGTAGGAAGATTATAGTGAATTGGGCGAAAAGTTAGTTACCCCACTCTAGCCGACCTACAATCCCGTACAAAGAGCACGAGACTCTTGGACATACGTTGGAGTAACTTGAATCCATAGGATGAGTAAATAATACTTGGGCTAGGTGTGACGTAATTAACCTAGTGAGGATAGACACATAGACTATGTCTTGAACTAAGTGAGTATAAGATGAGTGAAAGGAACAAGGCACGATTCACTGTAGCTCCTGAAAGGTTCAAAATTAATTTTGGAATCAACCGATGATTTTTCGATTAATTATGGATCATGATGTACTAGGTGTCACTCATCGTCGATTCATAATTAATAGTTAATTATGGGCGATCAAGATAATAGGGAACCTATAAGATCACACACACTATGAGTTTATTCAAAAGACATAAAACAATTTAGAGAATATGATTCTCTGATTGAGAGAGTGATTAAGTTTGGTAGGACCAAACTAAGAGAGGCAAATATGAAAATATTTGATGGATTAGAAGCGCGAAGAGGCCACGTCTCTTGTAGACAAGTTAGACCATTCTTGATTTAGTCATAAACCAAATTGGTTTGATTCATGAACCAAATTGGTTTGGTTTTGAACCAAACCAATAGCTTAATAGGCGAAACGTTGATTAAGGCTTAATGGGTTGGGTTTGGACTTGCTCATCGAAACCTATATATATATATATAAAAGCAATTATTTTTCTCCTCCCTCTTAGCCATCACCCGTGACCTGCCGCTATCAACGAAAGTCACCGACCCTTGATCACCTCATCTTCCTCATTTGGCTATAGTACCAAGATGAAGATGAAGCTTGTCGCTTGAGGAGTTGTCTTGAGATATCTCGGCGTGAATATAAATAGAGGCGAGACTTTCCGAGTGTTGTTTGGTAGATGCCCTTTTCACTCTGAACCATCCGTCAGATACGGCTAGAATACAAATTATTTTAGGAAAAATTTATTTATGATCATATTTAGCCATGTTGTATCCTTTTATGCGTGTAGTGTGTGTTGTAATAAATTAGAAATTTATTAAGTTTTATTTCCGTTGCGCATATTTTTGACACGTGTTTTAATACGTACAACATCGAGTTCTCCAACACTCTATGTGTAATTCGTCTTGATAATTTCAGATGTAGGATTATCATCTTTCTTACTTCAACTCAAGGGAAGCTAAAGACCCAAATTACATTAAAATTAAATTAAATATGTTTTTACGATACTTTACTATAATCATTATAACGCATTTGAAATTTTAATTTTAGAATTTTAAAAATATAAATTAAAATTTGAAATTATCTTTTTGAATTTGATAAATTATTTTCTAAAATTTTAATTTTGGATTAAAATTAAAAATTTTCTTTTTAAGGTTTGTAATTATAAATTTTTCTTTTGAATTTGTATTTTTAAGATTTGTGATTTTATTTTCTAGATTTTTAGAATTTAAAGAATAAGAAATTGAAATTACTAATAGATTTTGAAATTATTTTCGATATGAAATGAAAAAAAGGATATTAATGTAATTTAATTTTGGATTTTATTAAATCAATTGAGAATTAGTTTATATATATATATGTTGGTGCAGGAAGCACCATATCGAACCTTGTTTTGATATTGGCAAAGGATTCAAAGTTAAGTTTCTTTGTGATCTAACAATGTTCACTAAGTGTGCAGGAAAAGTCCTAGCGAAGGGCTGCTAGGCACCTGGCGAAGGGCTGCCAGGAAACAAAGTCCTAGCGAAGGGCTGCTAGGCACCTGGCGAAGGGCTGCCAGGAAACCAAGTCCTAGCGAAGGACTGCTAGGCACTCGCGAAGGGGTGTCAGAAAACAAAGCCCTAGCGAAGGACTGCTAGGCACTGGCGAAGGGCTGCCAGGAAACAAAGCCCTAGCGAAGGACAGCTAGGCAACGAGCGAAGGACAGCTCGGTATCCAAGACCTGGCAAAGGACCGCTAGGCAAAAGTCCAACCAAAGGAACGGTTGGCATCAGGTACATTCTCCCGAGAGGAGTAGGTGAGGACGCGTTCCCCGTCGAGGGAACAGTAGACGTCGGTTCGACCTAGGGTTCCATTTTGGAGACCCAAAGTCAGAACCAAGACAGCTAAGGTTGTATAAACTAACCACTTAATGTTTTGTTGTGTTTTGGACTAACCCTGGATGCAGGACCGAAGGGACAAGTGTCTGCAGCTCAGAGAGCCTCAAAGGAATGAGGCTACAGCTGACCAAGGCGCCCGGAGTGTCCCGGGCGCCCCCAAGGTGAACACAAAACACCCAAGTAAAAAGTATGCTTCGACAGTACATCCTGCGGGCGCCCCCCCGCTCCCGGGCGCCCCCTGCGCTCCCGGGCGCCCCCAGCGATAGCTACCGAAGGACACCCTCGCGAAGCCAGAAGATAGAACTTTGACCCGGTCAATCCGGGCGCCCCGGTCAAAGCGGATCCCGAAGATAAAGGGATCAGACGCTGACCGAGACTTTGGCGGATCAAAGGACACGTGGGGGGGGGGCGCCCCCGACATCCCGGGCGCCCCCAGGCCCTATATAAAGGGCCCTCGACCAAGGCTTCAAAAGATCAACTCTCTCTACGTCTCAAAGCTCTTCTGCTCTCGCGCTTCGCCTCGGAATCCTTCCAACTCGAGCCGACGACGTCCCGCTGCTCCGAAAAAGTCGATCTACCCCGGACGTCGGTAAAAGAGCTATTTAAAAGTTTACTGTACTTAATTCTGTAATCCTTTGTAAACTATTTTGCGCCTAATATAGAATTGCCCAAAGTAAACGGTCAACGACCATGGGCCTTAGAGTAGGAATCGACCCAGGCTCCGAACCAAGTAAAAACGACTGCGTCTCTATGTTATTGTTTTTTATTTCCGCTGTGCACTTGCTCTTAATTTTCCGAAAAACGAATACCGATATTCACCCACCTCTATCGGTTCTATTGATCCAACAAGTGGTATCAGAGCGGGGAAGCTCAAACTTGGTGCAACCACCAATTTGAGAGTATTTTCGGATTTTTTTAAAAAAAATTTTAATTTCTTTTCTTTCTTGTTAATCGAGATTGGTGCAACACCACTCAATCTTTATTTCAAATAAATAATATCTGTAGGTGTATTTAATTTTCAATTTTGAATTTTCATATTTTCACCATAAGTCTGATTTGATAAAACGAACAATTTTTGAAAATTTGTCATAAATTTTTTTATTATTATTTTAATATTTTTCTCGAAATTCGTGCTACTTTAATTCGAGCAAATTTTGTTTAAACGTTAAATTCTTACTTTTTCATTATTAATCAGAATTGACAAAATCAATATTTTTCAAAAATTTGTCATAACTTATTTTTATTATTTTATTATTATTTCGTCTCGAAATTCGTACAATATTTTTTTTTGGCTATTTCTTCCTTCTCCCGCACTACTAATCCAAGACCAAGTCTTGGTACACTTTTGTTTTTTCTTTTTGTGTGCAAGAGGTTATTTTAAATGGCCAACCAAGAGTGTAACAGTGCTCGTCCACCGCTATTCTCCGGCGAGAACTTCAGCTTTTGGAGAAGACAAATGGAGTCCCTTCTGAAGGCCCACATGGACTTATGGCGGATCATCCAAATGGGATTCTCTCTTCCCGTAGAAGATGAGTTATCCATCGAATGGGACAAACTGGATGAACAAACCCTCAACCAAATCGAGACCGATGCAAGGGCAACAGCAATCCTACAATGTGGCCTAACCAAGGAGCAACTCGAACTAGTAGGTCCATTCAGATGTGCCAGAGAAATTTGGGAGAAACTAACCAATCTACACGAAGAGAGCTCCGAAATTGAGATATTAGAAGAGTTAGGACCTGACTGCGAACTCGAGCCAGAGTCAGAAGACGAATTGACTAAGACAAAAATGGTAACCAATCTCGAATCCTTTTTTGAATTACAATTAGATAATCAAACAAATACTATAATGGTCGAGGAAGGGATAATTTCTAGTGCAGGGAAAGCTCCAAGAGAACCACCAAAGAAGAAGATTCAACCTGTACCCGAGTCCAACTCAGACTCAGAATTTGACGACGAAGAAGGAGATCAAACCAAACCGGTCCGATCAGCTCGTGATCACTACAAGATACTAAAGACACAAAAAGGAAAGACAACAAGTATCAAGGGGGAGATTCCCAAACGGGAATCAAAAGGTAAATTTACGGTATTTGAAAATCTAATATTTACCTCAAAGAACATAATTAATTCATACAAATTAGTTAAGTTTAATATGTCAGAAAATTTAATTCACAACCATGCTGATTTTAATAAACCAGAGTTTTATTTCGATTATGATATAACTTAGATCAATTTTTTTGTTTGCTTTAATTGTATGTTGATTTTTTTATTTTATTTTTATTTTTATTTTCTGCTTAAAATTAGGATTGGTTAGTTTAAGGACTAACCTGATTAATTGAAACTTGAACAACCTAGTATTAGGACAAGGTTTGATGATAGTACGTTAGGGAAGCCTGACTAAGGAATCAAGTAGGGTAAGGAGTACCTTATTTGGTCTTTTTAGTCCGGTGGAACTAGCCGAAGCTACCTCTCCGAATCCTAGCTAGTTAGACCAGAGCGTCTCAAATAATAATTTAAAAATGATCTTTCTTTAAAATGCTTTGTCTAGGAAAGGGTTGTTGATCCAATAAGGCTACGGCCAAAGAAGGCCTCTGTGCCTCGCCAAGACCTGGAAGCCAATTATCGAAACTCACTTTTAAATTATTATTTGTTAAACTCAAATCTAACACAAGCTTCAATTAAATCATAGTGCTAACATAAAATCAATGATAAAATTAATGTATCTCACAAAACAGTTAAGGATATCCTGTTTTGTCACTTAGAAATGGGTGAGATGCTTAGGACCTAAAAGTTGATTCCAACCCAAACAAATTCAAATTAATCAAACTCAAATTAAATCAATTAAACTCAATTAAATCTTAATTAAATCAATTAAACTTAATTAAATCAATTACAATCAATTAAACTTAATTAAATCAATTAAACTCAATTAAATCTTAATTGATTCAATTAAATACAATTAAATCTTTATAATTTCAATTAAATCTTAATTAAATCTTAATTAAGTCAATTAAATTCAATTAAAACTTAAATAAGTCAATTAAATTCAATTAAATCTTAATTAAGTCAATTAAATTCAATTAAATCTTAATTAAGTCAATTAAATTCAATTAGATATTAATTAAATTCAACTTAATTATTGTCAATAATTTATTTTCAAAATTAAAATATTTGTCTCACACAACCCATAAGATTAACATGCTTGACCACGTAGAACTAGGTAAGACATCTAGGACCTAAAAGCATAAATCAATATCCTTTCAAAAAAAAATATTTTCAAAAGTTATTCAAAATTATCTCTATTTTTTTAAATTAATTCAGTTTGCTGTACCCTATATTTTCATTTCTAACATTTTTTTAATAAGAAATTTCATGTTAAATATCTCAATAGACTTGTTTTAAATATAATCTAGGGTTTGTTTTGTTTTAGTCATTGATTGGTCAAACTTGGTCAAAACAGTCAACCCTAGTCAACATAGTCAAACCTGATTAACACTGAAACCCCTTAAGGAATTTAGATAAAAGTCAGACTGTGTCGGATACAGGGGGAGTTTCTTTTAATACTTTTCAAAAAATTTAAATTTTTTTTAAAAAACCTTATGTTCTAAATCTTATTATCATCTTGATAAGGTTTTCAAAAATTGATTCAAAAACCTTCGTATACTACTATCGGTTTGAAAAATTATTATCATTTCAAAATATTTTTCGAAAACTGTGTTATCACTTCAAACTATGTTTTCAAAAATATATCTCCTTGAAAATTATCATACTTAGAAGGTTATTCAAAATTATTCTTTTGATTTTAATAAACCCTAAAGACACAGAGGAAGGTCCACTTCCTGATCTACAAGGACTCCTAGGATGTGTCAAATTTAGGGAGAGTTTGAGTCAAAAGAAGAATTTTTGAAATGTTTTTGGTAATTATTTGTGTTGAAATTGTTAGATAAATTCCTTTGATCTGAACTGAACCCTAAAAACTCAGAGGAAGAATACTTGTGGTCAACAAGCTTCCAAGGACTGCGTCAAATTTAGGGGGAGGTCAAATTAAAAGAGTTATCAAACATTTCTAAATAATATGTTTTCATACACTATATTTTCAAAATTGTGTCGAAAACATAAGTAATTTGTCTTACAAAATATTACTATTTTAAAAAAATTTTTGGCTTATAAAATTATTTTTGAAATACCTTAGAAAATAATACTTGATATTGAAAATTTTCCAGGACACTTAGGGAAATATCCTTGTAGTCAACAAGGTTTCCTAGGATTGTGTCATACTGGAAAAGAAACCTAGTCAAGTAAAATATTATATTTTTCAAAGTCAAATACGTTTCAAAAATTACTCATATTTTTTAAAGTCTAACACTTTTCTAAAAAGTACTTATGTGTTTCAAATCATAATTTATCTCAAAAGTACTTGAAAAATCTTTTCTAAATTTTTTTAAAGAAATGTTTTTCTTACAAAATATCTTTCAGAACCTCACAAAGCCCTAGCGAAGGACTGCTAGGCACTGGCGAAGGGCTGCCAGGAAACAAAGCTCTAGCGAAGGACAGCTAGGCAACGGGCGAAGGACAGCTCGGTATCCAAGACCTGGCTAAGGACCGCTAGGCAAAAGTCCAACCAAAGGAACGGTTGGCATCAGGTACATTCTCCCGAGAGGAGTAGGTGAGGACGCGTTCCCCGTCGAGGGAACAGTAGGCGTCGGTTCGACCTAGGGTTCCATTTTGGAGACCCAAAGTAAGAACCAAGACAGCTAAGGCTATATAAACTAACCACTCAATGTTTTGTTGTGTTTTGGACTAACCCTGGATGCAGGACCGAAGGGACGAGTGTCTGCAGCTCAGAGAGCCTCAAAGGAATGAGGCTACAGCTGACCAGGGCGCCCGGAGTGTCCCGGGTGCCCCCAAGGTGAACACAAAACACCCAAGTAAAAAGTATGCTTCGACAGTACATCCTGCGGGCGCCCCCGTGCTCCCGGGCGCCCCCTGCGCTCCCGGGCGCCCCCTGCGTCCCGGGCGCCCCCAGCGATAGCTACCGAAGCACACCCTCGCGAAGCCAGAAGATAGAACTTTGACCCGGTCAATCCGGGCGCCCCGAGCGCTCCGGGCGCCCCGGTCAAAGCGGATCCCGAAGATAAAGGGATCAGACGCTGACTGAGACTTTGGCGGATCAAAGGACACCTGGGGGGGCGCCCCCGACATCCCGAGCGCCCCCAGGCCCTATATAAAGGGCCCTCGACCAAGGCTTCAAAAGATCAACTCTCTCTATGTCTCAAAGCTCTTCTGCTCTCGCGCTTCGCCTCGGAATCCTTCCAACTCGAGCCGACGACGTCCCGCTGCTCCGAAAAAGTCGATCTACCCCGGACGTCGGTAAAAGAGCTATTTAAAAGTTTACTGTACTTAATTCTGTAATCCTTTGTAAACTATTTTGCGCCTAATATAGAATTGCCCAAAGTAAACGGTCAACGACCGTGGGCCTTGGAGTAGGAGTCGACCCAGGCTCCGAACCAAGTAAAAACGACTGCGTCTCTGTGTTATTGTTTTTTATTTCCGCTGTGCACTTGCTCTTAATTTTTCGAAAAACGAATACCAATATTCACCCCCCCCTCTATCGGTTCTATCAATCCAACAATATATATATATATCACGGAGGATCTCACCAAGAATTTAGAATTAGACCCGACTCCGATTCGGAATCGACTGTTCGACAATTCGAAACCACCTGATCGACGATTCTTAAGGAATGACCCTTAAGCTTAATCATCCAAAATAATTACGGTTCACGATTCGAAATCGCTGATTCATGATTTATCACAATTAAATTATTATTATTATTTTAAAATTTATAAATTAACTAAACAACCATTTTAATTAACTTATACTTTATAATTTGTTAATATTTACTTCAGACTCTCCATTTTATGTATTATTTTTATATAGGAAATAAAATTATTAATTTGATATTAAATAATTAACTAATAATTATAATTAACTAATAATTATGAATATCATTATGTTATATCCTGGAAGGATATATAATACATACTGATTATGGATCGGGTTTAAATCAGACCAGGTCCGGGAGCAGATCTACCACTAATTGTAGCATAGGTAAAGGGGTGAAATATTCACCACAAAAATAACCGCTAATAGCGACGGACGTATTCCATCGCTATTTCGTCGCTAAACACTAATAGCGACGGATTTGCGACGGAGTTGGCGCCGTCGGCTGAAATCCCGTCGCAGAGCTATAGTAGCGACGCATATTTTTCCTCCGTCGTAACATAGCGACGGACATTTTTTCCCCTCCATCGCTACATTAGCGACGGACATATAACCCCGTCGCAAACACCGAGAAAACAGGGTGACGCAGCCTGGGATATAGTAGCGATGGATGATCAAATATCCGTCGCAAATCGTTCGAGATAGCGACGGACATGCTAAAAATCCGTCGCTATTGTATCGTACTAGCGACGGATTTAGTCAAAATCCGTCGCTAAACGACCGTTATAGCGACGGAAAAGTCAATAATCCGTCGCTATTGGCGACGGTTTTTTAAAAATGTCCGTCGCAAAACCTGGGAAATTTTGCCAGCCACAATTCATTTCTTCCACTTTCCCTGTATACATCGATAACAAATACAAATATTCAAACAAATATCAAACAGAATTATATATTTCAACATCTAAACATTCACAACAATCCAAACTTACATTTCCAATACAATCCAATACATTCACAACATCCAAACTTACATTTCCAATACATTCACAACATCCAAACTTACATTTCCAATACATTCACAACATCCAAACTTACATTTCCAATCCAATACATTCACATTATCGAAACTTTTAATCTGAATCCACTATTCAATCCAAAGTTTAATTTCGAAACGTATATAGTCCAAACTTTGAAACAAGAGTAAACTTATACCAATAAAGAAAGTAACATATGTCAAAGTAAATAAAAAAAAACTATATATATCAAAAATGAGAGTTTAGTAGAGAATCATTACGTACATGAATATCAGAGTAAATAAAGGATGGAAAGGAAAAATATTCCTGCACAATAGAAGAAAAAATAATAAGAAAGCAACTCTGACAAAGAAAGAAATATGAATTGATAACAAATAAGAAATCTGAAACAATAAACAATAAATCTGAAATCAAGGAATAAGAAATATCGAATATTCATACCTTTCAAGCAAGAGAGGAAATCTGAAATAAACTCTGATAATGTGGAATCTGTAAACATAAATGGAGTAATAAGAAAATAATCATTATGAATATAATAACTTCATACATTTTTAATGAAAACAAATAGGTGAAAAATTGATCATACCACTATAATATCTCTACTCCTCTGTGGGATGCTCAGGATCCTCTGTCTCCTGAGACTCAAAACGATGGGCGGGAGCGGGAGCGGCTGACATCTGTGTATCCGGAGCATCAAAACGAGGGGCGGGAAGGGCTAGCATCTGTGTCATCGGCGATAGGGTCGCTGCAAAAGCTCACATGTGACGTATTATCTCCTCAGTATGTGCCTGGCGAGCCCGCAAATCTCTAAACTCAGCTTCCCTCGCTGCGTCCCTTTGATCCCACTCTGCGCTCGTCTTAGCCCATTCTGCGTCCCTCCCGGCACACGTCGACTCTATCGACGTGAGTTGAGTCCGCAGGGCTTCATTTTCCTCCCGCAAATGGCGAACCTCACTAGAGGTAGAGGAGGAGGATGGTGGACGACCCCTAACCCCTGGAGCTCTCATCTGATCATATGTATCCTTTGCCTGAGAGCCCAGGCCGTAGCAGGCGGTCTTCCTCTTCCCACCGACGACATCAAAATAAATCCGATTCACATCGTCGGTCGAAAGAGGCTGTGCATCCTCCCCCTCTGCAGCAGGCTGAGACGCCTGTGCCTCAGAAACTCTAGCGGTTATTGCTTCCTGTGAAATAAAAATTTAATTAATGTATATAAAATGTCAAAACAAATAAAATATAATTAATATACTTACATTGATTGCTTGGGAGCGACGATCGACAAAAGACCCATCTTTTTTCTTGTGGGTCTTGCTGAATAACTCCCAACTAGTGGGAGGTCTCTCTACAACTAGTGGGAGGTCCCAATAGCCTGTAAACACAAAATATAATATTGACCTAGGCTCTAAAAAAACATACTAAATGCCTTTAATAACCTAAATAAAAGCTACTTACCAAATCACTGGCATGCTGGACAATGGAACGGGATCCAGCAGTGTGCTTCGTGGATCCCGTGCTGGGGCCAGCAAGCTCTGAATTGCGATTGCCTCGAGCAATCACAGCATTCTCTTGCCAGTGCTGGGCATCCCAGACAGCCCACCATGCTGTCCAAATAGTCTCAGGGACCTCTGTAGGCCTATCAACCTTCTTTCTCCAGTTGTAGACCATGTCCCTGTACAATTTGGAGCAGTAGACATTCCAGGTCCTCCTGAATTGCTCCTCTGGTGTACCCTCCTCCCAGGTGTACCTTTTCTGTAAAAAAAAATAAAACAGTTAGTATCAAAAATTTATAACATCAAATTAAATATACATATAAACTACTTACTAAAAACTCCCCGTAATAGAATGATTTCAAATCATTCTCAATGTGACCCCATGTCGGCGATGTGGACAGTCTTTCTTTAAATTTTTTAGTAATATACGAAGACACCTGATGGCCATCAAGTATAAAACTGTAGAAAAAAATTAGATATATTAGCAAATTTTGATCTAAAATATATAACAAGAATAGGTATACCTGTCACCGACGACTCTAAGTCTAATCTACTGATCACGGGAGGCAGCCATGGGACCTGATTATACACAAAGTTTAGGCAGATAAGCAGAATAGGTAAAACATGCAAATGAGACATATCAGAGGCAAATGAAAATAAACACTCATAAAGACAATGTAAATAAAGTTAGCAAAGGGATAAACAAGCATTGTATAAAACTGTTCAATACAAGCAGAATGATCTAAATTAACAACTCATCTTAATATAAACTCTGATTAGTTAATGTTCAATACATCTAACTCATCCTAATCTGATGGAACTAAATTAACATGTAAGTTTTCATCGCTTGAATCCGTTGATACATCGACCTCCTCAGTGCTAGATATTTCACCATCATCAATTTCCTCGTAAGAGACAATCTCATCTATAAGTAATTGAGATGCTGATTGTATTTCTGAATCCACGGAGTTGATTATCACTTCTTCATTTTGATAAGCATCGGAGTTTTGGACAGTGATCGTATTTGGTATTTCAATTGTTGACCTAGGCTTCATGCACATCCATGGTGGTAAGTTGTATGGTGTTAAGATAACAGGCCACGATGAATATTGTTGTCCATAACTTCCAAATGGCTGAAATCCATCTGCAGAAAGTCCAAGTCTGATATACGGCTCTCCATGACAATACCAGTTGTAATAATCTGGAACAAATTCATACCTGGCGATATGAGTTTTCACTGTATCTTCATCACGGAAAGTTGTATTTCTACATATATTTGCGTTGATTACATGGACACTTCAACTCTGTGTCATTCAAACACTCAGGATGACACTTTGCAAAGTTAACAAATTCCTCCACTCCAGCAAAAAATTCGTCACGGATTAATCCATTGTCTAACCTATTATACATCCATGCCTTGTTCGGATACATTGTATCTGAATTCAGATAAGACAATTTGATCAAATCACACATATTATGATCCATATTAAAATTTGATATTGATGCTATGCTACAAAATACATCTAATTAATTAAACATGATAAAAATAATGAATCAATTATTCTGAGTAATCAAAGAATTAATCAACAAATTAATCTAATTATTCAATCAGTTAATCTAACATTAATCAAACAAGATCTAATTAATAAATCAATTAATCTAATTAAACAAACAATTAATCATCTAATTATTCTATTTAACCACACAATTAACCTAAAATAAATCAAACATTTGAACAATTAATTATACAATTTATGATTTAACAAAGGAAATTATTATCTAAAATAATTAAATGATAATTTAACTAATTAAATAACTGATTAATTAGTCAATTAATCAGTTAATTAATTGATTATTAAATTAACCCTAAAACCCTGCCGCAGCAGGGTTCGCCGGCCGCAGCAGGGTTTGCCGGCCGCAGCAGCCGCCGCCCGACCGCAGTAGGCGCCGCTCGGCCGCACAGGCGGCCCGCGCCCGCAGCAGGTGGAGCGCGGCCGCGTTGGCCCGCGCCCGGGCGCGCTTGCCCGCGACGGGCCGCGGGAGGCCGCGCCTGCCCGCGCGAGGCCGCGCGCGGCCGTGCCAAGCGTCGTGCCTGCTCGGAGAAGATGACGCCGCCGCCCAATGGTTCGCCGGAGGAGAAAATACGGGAAATGTCGCTTATTCGCGTACCTGGGATCGGAGGAGGCTTCGCCGGAGAAGAATCGCCGGAGGGGGTTTAGGGTTCGTGTGGCCGCGGGGAAAGGGCCGTCGCCCTTTTTTAAGAAAACTAGCGACGGAATAACTTGTCCGTCGCCAATTAGCGACGGAGTTGACTATTTCCGTTGCTATATTGAGGGGTTTGACCCCGTCGCTTAAATCTTGCGACGGAAAATTTATATTATCCGTCGCTGTTGCGACGGACTTTGACCATGTCCGTCGCTATATTCAGGAGTTTGACTTGCCGCCATAGTTTGGCGACGGATACTATATATCCGTCGCAACCTGCGACGGACTATTAAAAACGTCCGTCGCAATACCTTGTTTTTTTTGTTGTGATTCTGCGCAGAACTTTCACACTCACTGGGTGTCGAACCCAGACTCATCTATGATAACTCTCAAAGATGATTAGGCATTAGTTTATATAGCATTAACAATTAAATTTTCTATCTTGACATTTTAAAATTTTTAGATCGTGCATTCTCATTTCATAGAGACGTGAGAAATGAACATGGGGTAAGCTATCTCCTACGGGAGTAACAATACTAACGCTTATCTCCATTCCACCCACAAGATTACATTAGAAAACTAAGATTAAACATTATGTTAAAATCAAATCTACCGCACTAAATTATCTAAAATTGATTTATTTTTTTAGACCAAGTTGACCAACCAAATCTATAGAATTTTAACATTAAAATTAAACAAATTGAATTGATTCAAAATAATTTATTCGACCGATGAATAATTTAAAAAAAATATCAAAACTTTTTAACAAAAACTTCTGTTTAATAATCATAAGATTTTTTTATTATTTAATAATAATCAGTTTAATTGAATTTTAAAATTGAAGTCGATCCAACTTAAGAAAACAAATAACTAATATGCATGGGCTCGAAATGGAATCTAATGCGCTCGGTCACCATTAGAGGGAACTGTTGTTATTGATGAATTTATATATAATATTTATCTATATGTTAACATTGATCGATAACTTAATTAAGATACTATATATTTTTATTTGAGTAATGATTGGGAGAGTGAATTTGGGAGAGTGAATGACGTGTAGCTAATGTGTACATGCTCGATCGCCGATGATTGTCGTTCCGAATCAAACTATGTCCTAAGAAGATGGTGAACCCAGCAGGGTCGCCGGTAATTGAGATCTCGCGCGGATTGACGGTGAATGCGACGAGATCATAATTGCAGCGATTCCCGATGAGTTCACCGATCTTCTTAGGACATAGTTTGATTCGGGACGATCATCAGAGCCGCCGGTGGTGTCCGATCGACGATCGGACGTGTATACAATAACTGCACGTCATTCACTCTCCCATTCACTCTCCCAAATTTACTCTCCCTTTCATTACTCTTTTTATTTTATAGTCGTTATGCTCATTTGAGAAGGGCGGGCAGTTACCTCTATAACCATTATCAATGATAAAAATCGTCCGGGGATAAGCAGTGATTAGTATATAGATATTATGTCATAAATTTTGAAAGTGAATTTTTGACTAATAATTAGATTTTTATAATTTCTCATGCATTCATCACTAGGTTACTGATCATCCGTGATTTATTTTTTTATATGATATGAGAATGGATAGAATGACTAGTAAAAAATGTTTGAGATAAATATTATCATCTTTTACCACTAGATAAAACTAAAACAATCTTTTCACTATGTTTTATAGTCTCGTTTAGTATATCAGTTAGATTGGTTCAAGCGGACATTGCCTCTTGGGCGGTGTAATACGATTTGAAATTAATCATTTGAATTTCAAGTTCCTAAGGCCGGTATAAAAATTAAAAAAAAAATTCTAGTCTCCTTTCTTAGATTATTCAGTAAAATGTGTACAAAATCATATATGTCAAACACCCTATAATTTTACTTTTTAAGGAAAGAGACTGCATACAAATGCTTAATAATTATCATAGTTCAAATATAAAAAAATAATAATAATAAAATAGTAACTTCTTAATTAATGGAGCTTGATGGAGGATGCCAATAAAATAGTACGGGAGTAATATCGGCGAATTGAGTTGCCGCCAATGTGAAATATATAGAATTTGGCGCCAAATGTGGAAAATCACAAGCACAAAGGCAAATTGAGTTGCCGCCGTCTAATAAGATGATGAAGTCTCCCAAATCCTTCCCTACCTCTGCTCTTGAGCCGCAGTCCAAGGAGATAATAAACTCTTTCATCTTCATCGTTTTTTCTAGTCTTTTACTTGGCTTCTCCTCGTCATCTATCACCCTGTAAATCTTGACAGTCATGGTCTCCGTAAGATTTTCATTCGTCTCCCTCCAAATACTCAAAAGATCTCCCTGAGGAGTCTCAAGCAAGTAGTGTAGGTCGGCAGGATGTAGAGCTCGATCGACCACTGTAAATCTGGGCATTTCGCCATGTTGAATTTGGGCATCGTCTAGGTCACAAACATACACTTCTGAAAGTGTGCTCGTATACAGTTTACCTTTATGGAAGATCATATTTTTAACTGAAATGGGGTGGTTCCTGAGTTCAAACCATTGCTCGTCGCCGGAGCGGGTAAAAAAGATTCTGTTGTAAGGATATTGGATGAGCGCGACGGTGTAGCCATCTCCGTGAGACGGATCGGCAGATAGAATTGCTTTGAGATGATGCTGTTTTAGATACAAATTGTCACAGATGTAAGTGATTTCTGGTTCTTCTTGTACCTGCTCTTCCTTCACTGGTATAGGCATCATGAAGCAGTTTAGACGCCCGGCAGTGTCGCTGAGGGGTAGGTGTGCTGGGAGGGGAAGAGACGAGGGAGGTCGATCTGCGCGCCGGTGATCGGGTTCAGCAGTTGCATCCGGAGGCGGACGTCGATCGTGATGATCCAACCGTGAGCAGAGCCGAGGAAGAGTCGGTCGATTATGGGAGGGTCCGGGATAGGGATGGAGTACTCCCTTTCCTCGTCGAAGGCGTAGAAGGTGATGGCGGATGGGTGGCCTCGGGGATTGTCGTTAAACACGAGCCAAGGACTCTGCCAGCGGAACTTAAAGCATCTGTCGCGCGTGGACAGATGGCTGACGGCTGTCGACCACGAAACACAGACGGCGGCCGATCGGAGCAATTGAGGAAGGGAGAGTTTAGATAAGACGAGGGAGAAGACATCCAGCGGGAGATCAGCCCAGCCGCCGCCGCCAGCCATGGGATTGGATGTGACGGCGATAAGGCAAGCAACGGTTGCTTTCACCTGATTTTATAATCTTGTTCTAGGGTTGGCTCAAGTATTTCTTTCCTAATTTTTCTCAACAATTCTGTTTTTTTTTTT